>CM076576.1:221293835-221314519 GCA_034641835.2 Pinus albicaulis
AGGCTAACCCAAGGTAAACTGCGCAGATCCAGGGAGAGTTAAGTTTTGGAGGGAGTTTGGTGTTATAAAAGGAGAGGCTCTCACCTCATTTGATCATTCATGATTTGATATTCTTATTGATAGCTGGACTCTTGTCTGCTTCAGCACGCCGGTTGTTTAGTCGGTCTGCAGCACTGTTTAGTGCACGAGTGTCTCCGGTCGGAGATCTCACCCTTAGCCTCGGGGGGACTTCGAGTGCCTGCCCTGGTAAGGTTATTTCTGGTTTCACCCTTAGCTTGACTTGGAGGGTGCCGCCCTGGTAAGGTTTGTTCGGTACACTTTTCGGTTCCGTGGGAAGCGACGGCCGTTTCGAAGAAAATCTGGAAGGCCTCTAGTGGTACAACGCCGGTTCATTGAGAGAGGACGGCTGTCTCATCCGGAGAGAGGACGCATTTTATTCGGGGAGGGTGAGGGTGACATCCCTGGAAGAGCCGCGATCCGATTCGCTTGAGGGAGAGCGACATCCAAGTACGGAGGGAGGGGGCCGGCGCCATTTACGAAGGGAGGTTGCAGATGCGACCTTGTTAGATCGATCTTGGAAAGGGTAGATACGAGCGACCCTTGCGGTCCAGTCTTGTATCTTGCGGATCTGGAGTGAGTTTAATACTAGATCCATGTTAGCAGAGTTAGATCAGGGAAAGCAATTGGCGAGATCAGTCAGGATACGAGGAAGGGTTAACACGCCAGATCCGGCCCTGGAGGTTGTGATCTTGAGATGGTAGCCGGATCTGGCACCAGGATACGAAGGTTTGGTGGCGGATACGATGAGAACGGAAGGAAGGGAAGGACGCAGATCTGGTTTGGAGGCTTCAGATCTGTCAGATCTGAGTGTTCAGGAGCAGATCCACTTGGTAGGACGCTGATCTGATGAGCAGACTTGGGAGAGGCAGGCTCAACAGCGTTTTCTAGCCTTCAGAGGCTGATTTATTTGTCTGGAGGATTTGGTGACTGGTGCTCTATCTGTTCCTGCGCTGTCACTAGCAGAGACAGCGTTTTTCATTGTGGAGGGTTTGCAGTTGGAGATCAGCAGATTTATCAGTCTTCAGCCCCAGTACCAGCGCAGTTCATCTTCAGCTTGCAGAGCAGCTAGGACGCTGTCCTTGTTGCAGCCATTTTCTGTTGAGAGGGTCTCCCCTTGCCTAGGGCAAGGATAGGTGCACTTACTCTGATTTATTGTACTCCTCTCTATGTACTTTCTGATTAATAAAATGGCTCAGTTTCTGGTATTCCATGTGCTGTGATTCAGTGATCTGATTCAGTATTATATTTTCTATATCTGTATTGGTGTATTTCTGTTTATTACTGGTTATTCCCCTTTGGGGATATTACAAACTACAAAATTTTAGGTGTCCCGCAAATTCTACATTCAAAAACCAGATTGAAACACTTTGAAAAAATCTGGTTGAAATTTTTGTAAATCCATGTTATAGTTATCAAACTATAGAAATTTAGATATTTAGATGACAGTGAAAAAATATGGTTGAAATTTTGAAAATACATATTATAGTTGTTATCCCTACAATTTTTGATGATTTTGAATATATTTCTACATTCAAAATCCTGATTGAAAATTTTATGCATCAAAATTTGTGCAGGGAAGGCAGCAAAACAAAAATTATTGTTGTTATCCCTGAAATTTTGATGATTTTGAATATATTTCTACATTCAAAATCCTAATGGAAACATTTCTACATCAAAATTTGTGCAGGTAAGGCAGCAAAACCAAAATGGGGTGAGAGAGGCTCGAACTCTCGACCTCAGTATTCCTCAAATAAGCTATGAGACCTACGCGCTAACCAACTACGCCACCACCCCTATTGATTATCATTGTAGCCCTAAATTTACTCCCATTGATTAAAAGCCCCGTGAATTATATAGATTTTACAACTTTGACAAAAAAAAAACCCACCTAAACCTGAGAAGAGGTAGATGTTAAGGTATTAAAGGAAAATAATCCATTGCTAGCACCAATTCATAAAATTGTCACCCTAGTACTCCAAATGAAGAAACAAGGATTGAATTATTCCATGTGAGGGTTATTGCAAAACATACAAAAATCGACACATCATTTGATAGTGGGTCTCAAGACAATTTGATTTTTGAAGACTTATACAAGAAACTTAAACTTGAAACCATTCCACATCGCAAACCATATCCATTGGGTTGGATACGCAAGAGCACAAATTTATAGGTTACAAGAAAGTGTATTCTTCGGTTTGTAATCACAACAAACTTCATTGACGAAGTTGAATTAGATGTTGTACTTCTTGATATTTCAAGAATTTTTTTGGGTAGTTCTTACCTCTATGATAGAAAAGTAATCTTCTATCACCATGAAAACAAGTACCACTTGTTCAAATATGGTGTGGAGTATATTGTGAGAGCTCATCAAGAAACTAAATCTTTCATTAGTTAATGTAGGACAAATGAAAAGACTAGTGAATTCAAGCACAAATTTTGTGCTTCTTATGATTAGACCACAGAATGATGTTGATTATGAAGCATTTCAAGGTTGTGATCCAAATTTGAAATCTGATTTGATTGAAGTGGCTAATCGAAATATTGAGATGTTTTAGGAACCAAATGGATTACCTCCCAAGAGGGGAATCCAACATGAAATACAGTTGCAACAAGATTTTCCTCTTCCTAACATTGGCATGTATAGGATGTCGGTGATGGAGAGTGCTAAAATCAAAAAGAAAATTCAAGAATTGGTGGGCAAAGGGATCATCCGACCAAGTACTTTGCCATGCGGGTCAACTATTGTGTTGGTGCCAAAAAAGGTTGGAACATGGTGCATGTGTGTAGATTTCCGTGCATTGAACAAAATTACGGTAAAGAACCATTACCCACTTCCTAGAATTGATTATTTATTTGATCAATTGAAAGATGCAAAGTATTTTACTAAGTTGGACTTAAGGAGTGGCTATCATCAAATTAGAATTGCTGAAGGTGACATTTGGAAGACAACATTAAAGAGAAAACAAGGTTTGTTTGAATGACTAGTTATGCCTTTTGGTTTATGTAATGCTCCTGCTACCTTTATGTGTGTGATGAATGATGTATTGAGGCCATTTCTTGATGATTTTTTCATAGTCTACTTAGATGATATCTTTATTTTCAGTAAATCACGTGATGAACATGTCATGCATGTAAGAAAAGTACTTGATGTCTTAAGGAAAGGACAATTGTTTTTGAATATGTCAAAATGTGAATTTGGTAAAACTTCTTTGGTGTACTTGGGGCATATTGTTGGAGGAGACGAGTTGAAGATAGACCCCTATAAGGCTGAGGTCATTGTGAATTAGTCAACGCCCAAGAAAGTCGCTGAGGTAAGAAGTTTTTTGGAGCAACCCAATATTGGAGGAATTTTATTGCTAACTTCTCTTCTATCACAACTCCATTTTATGCATTGACTAGTGTGAAAAATGTCTTCCAATGGGGAGGCAAGTAGCAAAAATCATTCGATTCTTTAAAAGAGAAGATCAGTTAAGCCCCAATACTTGCACTTGTCGGGCTTGAGACAGCCCTTTAAGATTCAAACTGACGCAAGTGACTATGCCATGGGCGCAGTCCTTACGCAACATGGTAAGACCATTTCATTTCATTCAAAAACTTTCAATGGTGCAGTGATTAACTATCTTACATATGACAAGGAGTTGTATGCATTGGTGAAAAGTGTGAAAAAGTGGAAACAGTACTTGATGGGTAAGGAAACCATCATTCACATTGATCATCAACCATTGCAATACTTGCAATCACAAACTAAGTTGCAGCAATCAAGGCACTTTCAATGGATGTGTTTCCTACAACAATTCCACTTGATCATCAGGTATAAGAAAGGTATATACAGCAAGGTTTCTAATATGCTTTCTAGGCCTATTTTTAGTGCAACTACTTTACTAAAGCATAATTATGTTTTGCATGCAAGTTATGTCGAGAAATATGCATTTGATAATGACTTTCAAGATGTTTATGCAAACTTGATTCAAAGCAACCAAGTAAAGGAATTGGATTACCATGTACATAATAACTTGTTGTATCATTTAGGAATGCTTTTTATTCCACAGGGGGAGAGATTGAATGTCATAAGGGAGGCACACACTTCTCTTATTGTTGGACATTTCAGTGTAAGCAAAACAATGTCACATTTTCAGAGGTATTGTTATTGGCCTCGTATGCTTGAAAGTGTGTCACATTTCATTAAAGGTTGTTCATTGTGTGCAGTCAATAAGCCTAGCAATAGGAAATTAGGATTGTACACGCCACTTCCTGTACCTTCATGTCCATGGGAGAGTGTTTCTATGGATTTTGTAGGAGGTCTTCCATTGTCAAAAAGAGGTCATGATTATTTGTATGTAGTTGTGGATAGGTTCAACAAGATGTGTATATTAATGCCATGTAAAAATTAAATCACAGTTGAACAAACAACTCAACTATTCTTTCAGCATGTTTGGGTTCATTTTGGGTTGCCCACATCCATTTTTAGTGATCAAGATTCTCGATTTTTTGGGAATTTTTGGTCAAGTTTGTGGGACTTGATGGATACCAAGTTGAAAAATAGTACAACCTTTCATTCACAAATAGATGGTAAAACCGAAGTGGTCAATCAAACAGTCGTACATATTCCTTGAGGATATTGCATCAAGCATCCTAAGTTGTGAGATGAACAGTTGCATTACATTCATCATGCTTACAATCGTGCAAAACACTCCTCTGCACAAATATCACCATTTGAGGCATGCCTTGGATACTTGCCTAGATCACTATTGGATTCCACTTTTGGGAAGGACGTTTCTATTGATGTCCATAGCGACATAGACAAAGCCAAAAAGTTCGTATAACAAATCTAATTGATACACCAAACTGTTAGGGTCCTATAATAATAGGATTCATAATTTTTGAATTCACTTTGATATTCTTGTAAATATGTACATACCTTGCTTTCTGCAAGTTGTTTTCCCATATTTTGAAAAATGAAAAATAATAAAAATAAAAAGAGGGTAAAAGTCCTAAAAGAAAGATCAAAGGAATTAGAAAAGATAGACCCCAAAAGAAAAAGAGATAAAAATAAGACCTGAAAGTGAGCAAGTCAAAGTGCCACTACTATTTACTTTATTGCAAGGATAACAATTATGTGCAGATTGTAAATAAATGCCATAGTCCATGATCAGTTACATAGTTTAATCTTAACTTTTCATGCTTTGAATTTCATGTTTTAGATAGAAAATAAAGATATGTCAAACAATATAAACTTGACAAATCAGTAGTTAAGATAGAGAATAAATGAGGAGCTCAACAGTTTAATCTGAGCCCTCGGATGAAATATGGTTAGACTTAGATAGTTTTTATGCTTTGAAAATAAAATTGATTTAGGGTTGCAAGCCTAAATGCACCCATGAAAATGAAGTAAAAAACGTTAGAAATAAAGATGGGTAGGTAGAAAGCAGTTGTGCAAGCATGTAATAAAGCATCATCGGGAAAAAATTACTAATTTTCCCTCCCCTACAAGTATTGAGTATTCTAAACTATCAGTTAAAGAGGCTCAGAGCATTTCTCTGACTTTTGTTGGGACTGGACCCAAGGCTCGACGACTAATTGGTTAAACAATATTGAATTCCTACAAAAAACACATATTCATCAGCATTCACCCTTCATTCATAATCATAGTCCTTTTTTCCTAAGTAAAAATTCATTTTTACTTAGTAAAAGTGAAACCCTAAATAACTAATTTCATTCCCTTTCAAAAATCATTCATAAAACCCTCACAATACATTTATCCTAAGTTAAAGTGTGAAGTAATACAACAAAAACAAGTTATGATTATTTGCACTTTACTTAGAGTTAAACATGTATTTTATTCATACATATCCCTTTTTTATATTAATTTCTAATTTATTTATTAAATCCCCAATTGCACCCACCCGTAAAGTATTAAATCCCTTTTATTTTAAATAACCTACAAACCCTTTATTTTATGTTTAAACCAATGTTTAAATACCCCAAATGCGAAATATAAACCCCGCCCAAATCCCATTGGTTCAAACATATCATTAAAACAAATACCCCACCCCCTATAGTTTTAAACAAATGTTAAAAACGTTTGAAAAACTATATAATAAATTATCGTGCATATGTATGATTGAAACATTGTGTAATGTTTTAACTTAACATATAAACCTTAAAGTCCCACCCATCATATAAACCTAAGGTTTTAAAACTTTATTAAACGTTTATTTCTAAGGTTTAAAACCCATCCCCACATGTATGAAATCCCCGTCGTGTTAATATAACCCGGCCCCACTACCAAATCCTGATGCTATTTACCCAATAAATCTGGGTTGTTTGCAATTGAACCCCAAGATCTGATGGCCAAAACTCCATATCACAAATAAACTTGCGCGATATTCCAAATCTTGTTTCCACGCGAAACAGGTGGTATTATAATTTCCTCTCTCCTCCACGTGGTCCATTCTCATTGGATCGTGTTGGTTTCCTCCAAAACAACTTACCACCAAAATGGCACGCGATAACCACTTGTGGTTTAGACCCTTTGAGCCCGAAAACCACCAGTTTTATGACTTGACTTCCATTAATTGGCGACGCTTGTTAGCCCTAATATACCAAGTTAGAAGAGATTGAAATTACTGACAGGACTGAAACTATCCTTGAGATAAAGAAAGTCATCACCAAAAAGAACCTGATGAAGCAGCTTAAGGGAAAATGTGAGAATATGAACATCTCCATAACCAGGGTCATGGTCAAATTTGAGAATTTGAGGCAAAGAAGTTTGCCTAATATTTTGGTCATCAATGACAAATTAATGCCTCAGGAGGATTACAATAAAAATATTAGAGAATATGCCAAGGAGAAAGTTGAGAAATCAGGTGGTGGACAAGGCATTCCAATAGGAAAAGTCTTACTCAGGAGTTTTGAGGACTTATTTTACTTGCAGCATGAGATAAAACACTTGTTTGTCATTAAACCAACTTTTTTCAGGTAAATAGAAGTAGATGAAAACTTCAAGAAGACGAATAAAATACAAATTCCAAGTGAAGAATATTGGCAGTCATTGACAAGATTTACTATGAAAGGTAAGAAGGCAGAAAGATAACATTGAAAATAGTTTGCTGAAATTACAGTCAAAACTAATTATTTACAACATTAAACATGTTTTACAGTGGTTAAAGAGTATCTGAATTAAAAAAGAGTATCAGAGATTAAAGAGAATCAGTGAAACAGTATCAGATAAAACAAATCAGATTTCAAAACAAACTTTAAATATCTAAAGCTAGCAAGAAAGACACCAAGGCAGCCAACTGCACCTCATCCATAATTAGTTACTATTTCTTTTAGATAGATAGGACAGCTTGTTGATTTGTTATGTAGCTGTCTCTATTTTATTGTAAAGATATTTTTATTTTCCTTAGATAATTCCTAGAAGAATTCTAGGATATTTTGTAAACAATCATGTATAAATACTTCATCTTTAGAAGTATTCTTGTGGAATAAATTGTTGAAGATTTCCATAGTCATTTTTAATTTGGACTTGAAGGCTTGTGTGTTTCGAATCTTGAGTAGCAGACTGGATTGGATCAAGTAGCATCATATTTCAGGATTCATGTGATGAGCTATTGAAGTGAAGTATTTCCTTCTTGTCATTTTTATCTTTCTTTGTTACATGCATCCATAAATGTTTTCCAAATTTGAATGAATAAACAGGGGTATTACCTCAATATTTGTTAAAAGCACCCTGCTTTTACTGTTTATAATTTTCATGTTTTCTGTTGATTTCCAGAGTAGGGAACCCTTAATTTCTCCCTCTTTTATTTGACCTCTTCCTAATACTTCTCTTTTCCGTATTAAATAACCCTTCATTGCTCTTTATCTCGATCATATCACCTCACCAAACAGCCTTCCAAGATCTTCATAGGTTATCTATCTTGCCCTGAAAACATTTGACTTCTTGACTTTGATCCCAGCTCTGTCTGCTTTATTTTTTACTCCTCGGCCCAATTGACAAAAAGATTTCCCACTATCCATCTCATTAGGTAATTTTTCCCACCAAATCAATCAAACCAAAACCAAATTGCACAATCATAACTAGTCTAATATTTTATAAAACAAACAAAGTTAAATCTTATAGAGAGAGCCCTCTCTGAACCCTAGGAAGGCTAGATCCTAGAGTTTAAAAGTTGGTATGTGGTTACCTCTAGTGTTCTTAGACTTTAAACCAAAATCTCACAAATTTAGAATTACTAGAGTGATAACACAAACAATTCAAGATTAACTTGAAAAGAGCCAAGGAAAATACAAAGCAATGCATGACAAGCATCGTGTAGATTACAAGTTCCAAGTTGGTGACGAAGTTTGGCTTCACATTATGAAAGAGAGGCTTCAAGGGGAAGGTAAAAAACTGAAACCAATCCATTATGATCCTTTCAGAATTTTGGAAAATATTGGTGACAATGCCTTCAAGTTAGATTTGCCTTCATACATGCAAATTTACTCTGTTGTTAATGTTGAGAACTTAAGGTTGTATGAGCCTCCTTTGATTGGATATCAAGGAGAACATGTTCATATTCCTTCCATTGAAGATTTTTCTCTTGAATACCTTGATGAGATTTAGCAAGACACCATTCTTGACAGCAGAACAAGGACATCAAAACAAGGAAGTGTAGACTACTTTCGTGTGGGGCTCAAAGGAACAAATCCAAGCAAGGCCAAATGGATAGAGATTGGAAAGGCGAGGGAATTATACCCTCATATGTTGAACAATTGAAAGTGATTTTTTGGTGTCCAAAAGCTTCCAGTGGGGAGGAGTGATCAGATGCTCAAAAATAAAATTTGTCAGAATGGTGTGGAACTTAAAATTCGTAGATCTCGTCGTTCTAAATTTGGTGCAACTTTTTTCGCGGAACACCGACACCCTATGCTCCCAGAAACACGTTTTGTACGCTTTGTCGAACATGCAAATTTTTTGAAAAAAATGCAAGACAACCGAGTCAGGAGTCTGTACAGCTAACTAGGCATGCCCAGTTGGAAGGTCGACTGGTCAAAGGTTTTTTTCTCCAGCAAATAAGGTGGTGCCAAGTGGAACAATCTCAGTGGTTTGTTGTTGGGGTGATTTGATTGGGTAAAGGGTGGCCAACCATAGGCTGCCACATTGCCCAGCCAGGGGCCGCCATGTGGCAGCTCGGGGGCCACCAGAATTTTGGTCGAGGCCTGAGCGAAGCAAGCAGGAGTCAAACCCGTGACCTCACAGTCCAAAGTGCAGAGCCCTATCGCCATACCACATGTAGTCCTTGTTAATACCATGGTCCAATTTAATATTTGAATGCTAAGTTTCCATTGGTTGGGGGTGGAGGGGGCCAACCCCCACATTATTTGATTTGAATTCGACCACAGTCAGAGACCGAGGGCACTGTTGAGTCGCCCACATAGACCGTTGACCTAACCGCCAATGTGACCACCAATGGACCAACCCCGGCAATTAGTTAACCGCCCGACGAATTTTTTTATTAAAAAAAATATATAATGCACCATATCATATAATTTGATTTTTCAGACATAAGGCATCATTGGGAAAATTAACTGTCCAACAATTTCCTCCAAAATTCCAGGAATTTTTCGCTCAGTTAGCTGAATTAAGGGTGAAATATTAGGACCAGTCTAGATTTTGCGGAAATTGTGGAGCAGTTAGCAGGAAAACTAGGGAGGCTCATAACTTCTTTGGTTTTTTACCAATTTCGAATCAGAGAGAGGCTAAACAAACATTTTTGGGCATTATGGAGCCATTGGAGTAGGTTTCAGAGCTGTTTGAGTATTGTAAATGTATGTAATCAAATTTTTGAGCATAATAGAAGAGGGCCAAGCCATTGGAAGCTAGACCAAGGAGACATAGCCCAGGCGGGGTGAACTCCTTCATCATGTGTTACAGTTGTGATATTGTTTTGGTGATCTTCATGCCTGTTATATGTTGTTGTTCAGTGTTTTGTTAATGTTCATTTATTCATGAAAATTACATAAAACACAAAAACTCATGGTTAAACTTGCAATTTAATCCATAAATCCTCAAGCACTTTAACATATTCTTAAGAGGAATTTAGCACAAAAAAACAAATTTCCCCATTTGGATCAGGGTTTCTGACGCACATGCCTAATGTTGGGGTTCCTATGTTTTGGTAGGTTTGGCTCTACCAAAAGATAAGACAACATCAAAACCACTTGGGACCTCAGGATCTAGCCCTCCTGGGTCCAGAGATGGATCTCTCTATAAAAGCAAAGATATATATGTCTTTGATGTTCAGTTTTAAAGTATTAGGCTAGTTATAAGGCTCAAAGGTTGTTGTTTTGTTTGTTTTCTTTGTTTGTTTGGTTGTTGGGAAACATGAAGGAAGGGTTCACTGTAAGACAAAGAAATGGGCAGAAAGGGTTTTGGCAATGGGGAGATAATTCAGAGAACACTCGAGACCATTGGGCAATGGAGTCATCAAAGGGTTTACTTGCAATTCAACATCTAAGGCTTTCAAATGGGCTAGTCATCTAAAACAGAGGATCTTTTAAAGATGAAAGTGTGGGATGAAATGATAAGGAATGAAGGTGAATAACAAGGAAACCTTCCGAGGTGGCTACCTAGGAGCTGATCTAGGGACAGGACATGCCTTAACCGTCTATGACCAAATTCCTAAAGAGGCTAGCTCTTCAGACAAGGGAAAACATTCAAGATTTAACACAAAGGTGAAGGCCTGAGATGAGAGAAAGGCTTTGAACTTTCAATGATTTGACATTCAACTTAAGGGAAATTAGAAAGGTTTAACAGTTAGAAAAGGACCCTAGTGAGACAGAACCAGCTCTAATCTCCCAGTGTCCCAATTCCTTCAATTAAAACCAGACAAAAACATCGAAGAACTGATTCATGAATTCACACATCAGCAAGCAGTGATAACCAACTACTATACTGGTTAAATTGCCTAGAATTAGTTCTTAGATTGCACAATTAGTAGAAAATGTCAAAGATAAGAAGAGCAGGAAGCATTAGGGTACCATACAAGGGCATATCCTAAACCATTTTACTGATTCTTATCAGAGAAACGAAATATGATGAATTACAAAGGAAAACAGAGACAAAAGGTAGACCACGTCACCGCTGCTTTAAATCAAGATCCAAAGAAATTGCTTGTCATATTAAAGAGCAACACAAGTCATATACAACATTGTCCAACAGCTTGATATTTAGTCTGAAATCATCTCCTCATCCTATTTTACAATTATGCACACAGAACTATATCTCAAGAAAAACAGCTTACAATCCACAGTTATCCGAACAACAACCTTTACATTGTATTTTTCAAGATTTTTATAGCTGAAAGAGAGGTAGAGGAGGTAGATGAAATTTTAATGAAACATTTAAAACAGAGGAAGAAAAGTGCTCGAGGCCCATTCTGTTTTAATATCACTGCATTGACTCTCGGTACTCTTGGATGAAATAGTGGTCTTCAACAGGCTGATCATAACTCCAGGTATGTCTTCGATGTACTTTTCGGTTGTTTGTACTCTGTAGTACTCTGGGGCAAGAAAGGAAGATAAATGATTCTAGGCCTACCATGCTATGTAACAAATTCTCTGGTAACATTAGGACTTTCTGTCAGGGTGGAAATATTCTCAGGAACTCGATGTAGAACAAAAAACATTATGGGAACTTTGTCCTTTCTCGGGAAAAAAACTTTTGTTGATGTGAAACACTGATATGGTCCGTTTACGTTCTTTTAGGCCTCATTAGGCCTTTTGTGTCAATCATAAGGTTTTCAATCTTGTACATTCGCCCTTCAAACACTGAATTAAAGCTTAAAATCTTCAATAATGGGCATTAAATCTCTTTAATCCTTCACTGATACTCTTTGTCGCTTCTTTGACTGTCTCTGTCTGTGGAAGTGCAGTTTTAATGGCGCTGGGGGTTTTACAGAGTTAAACTCTGGTCTTTAATGAAATATTTCGTTCAAAAACCCTCCCAGGCATTCTCTTTGCAATATCTGGCTCTGAAAATGGCACTCTGCGCCACTGCACAACTCTGTCTGTGACTAATGAGACAGAGCGCACCCATAATCCTTTAACACCTGCAAAACCAATAAACTCGTTCAGAAAATCCATGGGAGTGGAGGTTGGATGATGTGGAGGACTGAGGAAATGGTAGTGAAACAGTGGAAATAGTGGTTGTAGTAAAGAAACGGATGGAAACTATGCAGAATGGAGGAGAAATTGGTCTGATGGAGGTCTGGTGAACAAATGGTTATGGACCGTTGGATTAGATCTGATGGTGGTGATCGACGGTCGAGATTCATCGGTGGAATTTCTTTTGGTAGGTTAGGCGGAGAAATAAACTTTAATGTTATAACACCAAAGTTTTAATGTTGGGCGGAGGAAATGAATTTTAATGTAAAACATAAAAGTTTAAACTTTGGCGAAATACAAAGGAAATCGATGAAAATCAAATGAAATGGGGCGTTTGAATGGTGGGACCGGCATGGGCGGAGGGCGATTGAGTGTGGACCGTTAGATCTAAGGAGAAAATCAACGGCTGGGATCATCCGATGAAACTCTGTGGAAGCCCGATGGAAGAAAGTTAAATGGGAATGTGATGGAATGGGAACCGTTGATCTGATTAGATGGACAGCTGATATTGATGATGGGGCTTTCGGAGGCGAAAGAGGGAAAGGTGGTTTTGATGGGAGAAACCACTGGTGTCGCGCTGCCTCTAAGTGATTTTAAAATTTCCCCCAAAAAACGCGATGTATGTCGCCACTTGCCATGTGTCCTTCCAAAACCGCTTATATCGCGTGATTTTGAGACGTTAAAGTTTGAACAGGAGATTTACACGATATGCCTCCTGACCGTTGGATATGGAGTGATGATATCTGACGGTGGAGGGTGGAGCGCGATAAGGAATGATGCGAGGTCAGTATGGTGAGGGAAATCCAACGGCGGGTTAATTGTAGGCCGTCAGATCTGATAATGGAAGGTCAAGATTAAACGAGGAAACAGAGGCAAAAGGATCAAATGAATGGGCGGGAGAAAGGAAGACCGTTGGATCTTATCAGATGAACTGTTGAGATCTAATCGCATCGGAGCAAGGCAAGGGCCAAAACTCCGATGGTTTGAACTTGCGAGCGGAAGATCAACGGTGGAGATTTTTCAGAGGAGAGTTGATGGAGGGCACAGGGGCGGAGCGCGATCAAATCCTGACCATTGGTTCTTGTGGATTCAACGGCCAGGATTGAATCGGCGGATCGCAATCGGAGGGGGCAAAAGGTGGCACAGTAAGATTTGCGATTAGCGATTTTGCGATGGTCGTCGGATTTAAAGGGAAATCGACGGTTTGTATGCAATCGGTGGGGCAACGAAAGGTGTGATGGGCATGGTGATGGATCAACGCTGGTCGTCAGATCTATACAGATCGACGGCTGAGATTACAGTGGAGGTCTGCAGAACAATACACAATTGCATCGAAAAATTTTCTTTTACAAAGGAAAAGGCTCACTTGGAATGCTTCGATTGCGATAAGTCCCTGGGGCTTTAGTGCCTGGTCCTGGGTGCGGGTCACGTGGTGGGGAAGTGATTAGGGGCTTAGCCGAAAGGGGCTTAGGCCTGATATATGCTAAAAGTGGGTTTTTAGGCCAAAAAACATAGTTTTTAAGGCTGAATGGAGTTTTTGGTAGAGGGAATAAGGGATTTTTTTACCAAATGAAGGGATTCACATGGTTTAAAAAGGGGAATTTGATGGTTTAGAAGACTTAGGGAGGGGTTTTGAGGGTTAAAGGGGGAGTTTTGACAAGGGAAAAAGGGGTTAAAATGGGGGGATTTGCAGGGATAAAAGGGAGCAAATGGAGGCTTTCTTGAGCATAATTTTTTCACAAACAATGAGGGTTTCTAGATGGAATCATCAGTGAAGATTTTTTTAAGGCAAAAGACACAAAGAGGCTTCAAGAGTGATATGTTTTCAGAGGAAATGTATCTCTTGAAGACTTAGAAACATTTTTAGCCACCTGTTTGCTCTGTCAAAAATTTATACGTGGCTAACACCTAAAATTAAGGAAAAAGTGACACTTGGCGGAAAGTTCCAAAAATATTAAGTTTACCACCTTCGAGAAACTAATTATGATTCCCTATTATTTAGGGATGATTTTTTTATTTTTTTTATTTTTTGAGGAAACCATGCGTGCACACTACCAAAGAGGGTTGCACAATTTCCGAGGACTGGGAAACTTCTCAACTCAGTGCATTGCACAGTTTCTAAACTTAGTGAAGGGTTTGCACAATTTCTGAGCTTAGTGTTGGGCTACCATCCAGAACTACACAGTTCTCAAGCAGATGAGCTACCATTCTGGATTGCACAATTTCCACCATCAAGGCTAGCTTGCCCTCCATGATTGCACAATTTTTGGAGGTAAGCCCAACAATGTTGCAAGGTCAAGGTAGAAGGCTACTTGTGACTTAAAAGGGTTAGATCAAAATCAAAACAAGAAAACACAAGAAAATATAAGTGTTGATCATAGCATGAATACTTGAAGATAGTGAAAGATTAGCTCTTATGGACAGAAGGGAGGCTCCAAAATCAAAACATGGGAAAAATTTTGGAGGGTGGTTGTAGCAGCTACAACATGACCTAAAGGAACCATACAAAACCCTAAAAAAATGAAAACCCATAGAAATGAGGGGAAACAAGCAGGGCCCAGACATCCCAGAGAGTCCACACAAAGTAAAAAGAGCCCGACGACAAGTGACCAACATTACATAGTGGGTCATAAAACCTCCTCTGCAAACATTTATCAAAAGAACCATGACTGAGAGCAATCCTAAGAAAAACAATACATGGGGCACATGTTGCCTTGATAGCCCAAATATCTAGCCCATAGTCAGGCATAAAAAAGCATGGCCACAAAGCCCATCATAATCGATGGCAAACTCTAATCCCACACTCGCAAATGAAAAAATGAAAAAGGGACACAGATAGAAGCAACATGAAAACATGGCGAAAAACCCCAAACATATCCCATACCCTAGAGTAGAAGCATCAACAACAATAGAGAAACATCGGCGAGAGCGAAACTCAAACACGCACCAGCTATAGAGAGAGCACCCAAGAACAAAAACATCGAAAACGCGAACAAAAGAAGAAGACCCAAGCATTTTGGACGGACGAAGGAATGAACTAAAGGGTCGAGGCGGCTAGGGTTCCAACCGCATCGCTCTCTACGCCCTCAACTCCCTAATTGAATAAATTGATAGATATAAGAGTGGACAATTGCAAATAAGCATAAACTTATTGCTACCAATTGTTGAGATTTAAGAATAGCGTTACTTATAATTTTAACCTAATGCTCGAGAATGGAGCTAGGGTCTTTGCCTTTCCATGCTTTTGCAATGCTTGGGATGTCAAAGACATCTAGGTCCATATCTTCCACTTTATTCTTGAGGTGGGCGATATTTGAGTCTATTTATAGTAGCTCCTATAGCACCAGTTCTAAGAAGTTTGTGGAAGTGTGTGGGGGAATCTCACTAGAGAATTTAGGATTGCTTGAGTTAGGCATCTTGAGTTCAAGAGAGGAAGAGTTAGAGGGGAGAGCCGACGGGTGAAGATTAGAGAGAGAGTCAACACTATTGGTCCCTAGCAAGATTCGATGGAGAGCTTCTCCACCACATCCATTCTTTTCAAAATGGTTCAACTCCCTTAACCATACCTTATCCTCTTAGCAAGTAATATAATGACTACGATTATCAATCTAACTTAACTAGCACCAAGGGTTACGGATCATTACCTAATCCTAAATTTTCAAAAAAAGTATTACAAAGAACATCCTTAAACCACCATAATATCCTACCCTTACTCACTTACTATGGATTCCCATAGTTAAATTTTCTCTAATACAACTAAATATTTTAAACTTCTTCAATTCTACTAATAATTTATCATTTCAAATATGAAAATTTTAATTAAAAACACCAAATTACATTCATACTTCCCTTACATATTAATCTTCAATAATACAATCATAATACCACTTGACCATAAAATTATTATAATTAAATATGATGAAAACAGTGCCTACCAAACCATGATTCTTTATTTTAGAAAATAACCTCATTTAAAAATTACAACAACAATCAATTCATGGAATGATGGACTGGTTCGAACCCTGCTGTCGAGACTCGACGATTCATGTTTGGTCATTCATGTAATGAGAGAGAAACATATTGCCGAGAAGATATCTCACTGATCATTTCAGGAATTTTATGAGTGACAAAAAAGAAAAGAGTAGTTTAAAAAGTAATAATTTCGCTCTTACAATATAGATTTGTTTAGTTACTATTTTGAAAAAGAAAATATACCTTGGTTTTGAAGTTGAATCTTATTGATAGGTTTAAAATGTGGACAAAAAGATAGACACAAACAATCATTATGGATTACAAAAGTTATAAAAAAAATATAGGTTTGTTCACTTAGTATTTTGAAAAAATCTGATTGAAATTTTTGGAAATCTAAATAACAGTGGTTAAAATATAGAATTTTGGGTGTCTTAGAGTTTTGATGGTGAAAAAGTCTCGTTGAAATTTTTGGAAATTCAAAGTATATTTGTCAAACTATAAAATTTTAGATGTCTGAAAGATTTTATATTCAAAATCCAAATTAAAACACTTTAAAAAAATCTGGTTGAATTTTTTGTAAATCCATGTTATAATTATCAAACTATAAATATAAAAAAATATGATTAAAATTATAAAAAAAAATTATGATTAAAATTTTAAAAATGTATTTTATAGTTGTTATCCCCGAAATTTTTGATGATTTTGAATTATTTCTATATTCAAAATCCTGATTGATTTTGAATTATTTCTATATTCAAAATCCTGATTGAAACATCTCTGCATCAAGTAATCCTTACATTTCTGCCGGTAAGGCAGAAATTTTTCTATATCCAAAATCCTGAATTTTTTTATGATTTTAAATATATTTTTATATTCAAAATCCTGATTGAAACATTTCCGCATCAAAATTTGTGCAGGTAAGGCAGAAAGTTTGAAAATATTATAGTTGTTATCCCTGAAATTTTTGATGATTTTGAATATATTATTTCTACATTCAAAATCCAGATCGAAACTTTTCTGCATCAAAATTTGTGATTTTGAATATATTATTTCTACATTCAAAATCCTGATCGAAACTTTTCTGCATCAAAATTTGTGCAGGTAAGGCAGCGAAACGAAAATAATCCTGATTGAAACATTTCTGCATCAAAATTTGTGCAGGTAAGGCAGCGAAACGAAAATGGGGTGAGAGAGGCTCGAACTCTCGACCTCCTGCATCAAAATTTGTGCAGGTAAGGCAGCGAAACGAAAATAATCCTGATTGAAACATTTCTGCATCAAAATTTGTGCAGGTAAGGCAGCGAAACGAAAATAATCCTGATTGAAACATTTCTGCATCAAAATTTGTGCAGGTAAGGCAGCGAAACGAAAATGGGGTGAGAGAGGCTCGAACTCTCGACCTCAGGATTCCTCAAATAAGCTATGAGACCTACGCGCTAACCAACTGCGCCACCACCCCTGTTGATTATCTATGCAGCCGCGAATTGACTCCCTCTTATTAAAAGCCCCGCGAATTATATAGATTGCACATCTTTGACCCAAAAAAAACCACCTAAACCTGAGAAGGGGTTTTCTGGGTGGAACGTAGTTTTTCTTTCTTGTTTCACTGTTATAAGTTTAAAAAAGCAACGGAATGGTCTACAATTTTGTAAAGATTTTGAAAAAAGTTTGGTAAAGAACGTAGTTTTTCTTTCTTGTTTCACTGTTATAAGTTTAAAAAAGCAACAGAATGGTCTAGAATTTTGTAAAGATTTTGAAAAAAGTTTGGTAAAGATTTATCAGAGTTTTGTTTACAGTTGTTAAACTTCAATATTTTGAGTGTTTTAAAGATTTTTGATAATGCCAAATCCAGAATGACCTAGAATTTTGTAAAGATTTTGAAAAAAGTTTGGTAAAGATTTTATCAGAATTTTGTTTATAGTTGTTAAACTTCAATATTTTGAGTGTCTTAAAATTTTTTGATAGTGCTAAATCCATTTCTACTATTCTGTATGCTGAATAGACAATTTCGTTATTTTATACCAACAACATTCTTGAAAAAAACACATGAGGCGACATCATCAGGCCTGCTCCATTACAGAAGTTGCCGCCATAGCTTCAGATTTCTTTTCTGTAGCGAAGGCGTCATCTCCTCCTAATTGCAATGGAAGGATTCGAAGTGTTTCACCGTCCCATCGGCCGCAAATCTAACCAGAAAATGGTATGTTTCTTTTGTTTGTGAGTCCACTTGCTTTCTTTGAAACGGGATTTCGAGTTTTTGGGGAGGTTGGAACTCACAAAATTTATGGATAACGACAGGCATTTTGCTTGTGTTAAAAATGTGACAACGACTATTGTAATTTACCTATGTAGTTAGAATAACTAAAAATGTAGGTTGAATAACTAAATATGGTTGTAATAACGAAATAGATTAAGTTTAAAGAGATGGCCCGAGAGGCTTGTAGTAACGGAGAATTTCATCAATAAAGCTTCTAAGTGATTTATCTTTCAGTTGTCCAAATTCAGTTACATTTCTCCTATTTCCTGTCTTGTTTACTGTTTTTCCCACAACAAGTGGTATCGGAGCAAGTTGAGTGAATGAAACCCTGTGTTGAGCCTCCGCTGTACAATTCTGCCCGCTAGTCGAGTGAGAGAACAATTGTCTGTTGTGTTGTCCCAGCCGTAAATGTGTGCAGAGGCCGAGTGTCTGCATTGAGGTCGCTGTATTGCTTGCCGAATCTGCCGTGGAGGAATTTGCAGCGGGCGTGGAGGAGTTTGCAGAGGGTGAAGAGAATCTACTGCAAGACTGTCGGGCAGACTGTCGGGTAACAGTTTTATTTGATTAATAAAAATTGTCACGTCAGGTTGAAAAGGGTTTGAACAGATTTTTTTTATAAAAAAAAAAAAACAGCTGGAGTTTAGAAAGGAGGCTTAGTTTTTCAGAGAAAGGGTTTAAAAATTGTGGCTCAATTTTCAGAGAAACTCAATTTTTCAGAGAAAGGGTTTTCTTAAAAAAAAATTGTTATTTTTTCTAAAGGGGTTCAGTTTGAGAGATTGTTTTTGTTCAGAAAAAGTCACTGTCAGTTCAGAAATTCTGTTGATTAAAATTGCAGTGAAGTTTCAGAAAAAAAAAAAAAAAAACTGAGTACAGTTTGCGTAGACTTTAAAAGAAATAGTGAAACAGTTTGAGCAGACTTTAAAAGAAATAGTGAAACAGTTTGAGCAGACTTTAAAAGAAATAGTGAAGAATTTTTTTATTTTTTTTTGAGCAGTTTTTTAAAAGAAATTGTGAAAGAAAATCTGTTTTTTTTTAGTTTTCTGAGCATTCAGAAAGTCTGTAAATAAGAGAGGAAATCTTGAAACCCTAGAAAAGAGTAGAA
The DNA here is from genome assembly GCA_034641835.2 of Pinus albicaulis. NCBI lineage: Eukaryota > Viridiplantae > Streptophyta > Pinopsida > Pinales > Pinaceae > Pinus > Pinus albicaulis. The sequence continues at coordinate 221,313,377 of CM076576.1, forward strand.
GTTTTTTGATTTGTAACCAACCCTAGGAGGGAGGGGAGAAATGGCGAAAATGACAAATGCAAGATTTGAGGTGGAGAAATTCACCGGGAAAAACAATTTTGCTCTATGGAAACTGAAGGTTAGGGATTTTCTTGTGCAACAAGGGTTGCACAAGGCACTTGACGGGGTAACTAGAAAACCAGCAAGCATGTCAAACTCGGACTGGGAGGACTTGGATGCCCGAGCTCTCAGTACCGTTCGGTTGTGTTTGGCAGACGAAGTACTCTTCAATATTGTTGGAGAGAGTACAACTGCAGGGTTGTGGAAGAAATTGGAAACTCTTTATATGACAAAATCTTTGACTAACAGAATCTATTTAAAGAGACAACTGTACAGCCTTCGGATGAAGGAGGGTACGAAAATTGCAGAGCACTTGAATGTTTTTAATACACTTATTTGTCAGTTGTCCGATATGGAAGTGAAGATGGAGGAAGAAGACAAGGCGGTAACCTTGTTGTGTTCCCTGCCTGAGTCATGGGATCACTTCGTGACCTCAGTGAGTTTGAGCACTGCAGATTCATTAAATTTTGAATCTGTCGTGGGTGCTCTCTTATCTGAAGAAGTACGAAGACAATCTAGCATTGAGACTTCTACACCTGAAGCCATGGTAGCTAGAGGTCGGTCAAAGGAACGGGGGCAGAAGACAAGAGGTTCTTCCAGATCGAAATCAAAGGGCGGCAAGAAGAGTAAAGCAAAATGCTGGTACTGCAACAAACCGGGACATCTCAAAAAGGATTGCTGGAAACGGAAGGAGGCGGAAAACAACAAGGAAGCAAATCAGGTCGATTCAGGTATGGATGATGAGGTTTTAATTGCTGAAGCACTCCCTGTATGTAATATCTCACAAGATGCTGACTATTGGCTATTAGACTCCGGTGCTTCTCATCATATGAGTCCGCACCGGAATTGGTTTTCATCATATGACACTGTAGATGGTAATTGTGTTTTCATGGGAAATAATGCATCTTGTTAGACTGTTGGGATTGGAAGTGTGCGAATTAAAATGTATGATGGTACAATTAAAACCTTATCTGATGTTAGGCATGTACCCGATCTAAAGAAAAACTTGATTTCCTTGGGAGTTTTGGATTCGAATGGTTATAA
>CM076576.1:221314619-221408206 GCA_034641835.2 Pinus albicaulis
TGTATACTGTTTTTCCCACAACAGCTTGTTTGCTGAGTAGTTGTTAGTTTAATTGTGCAGGTGTAGGCATTACTTCTAGAGCTGAGAGGTAGAAGTTGCAAAGGTATTGTTTGGATTTGTAAGGAAAATCACCAATGCAGAAGAAATTTAAATGATTTGAAGGCCACCTCATCATCTTCTCATTCTGCGCCTCTTCTCTGTCCTTTTTGGCGCGACAGATAAAGCGTATTTGTGCCTTTGTTTTATTTGATTCCAGTCTTATGTTTCATCTTCGTTTTTCTTGAATTTTTCCATTGATAATTGTTAAATTTCCTTGCAGGTCCCAAGAAAAAAAGGCCTTGCCCCACTAAAATCGAAGAAATTGTATCACCTGCTGCTGCTTCAACTGCACTTGATTCCTGTCAATCTGCAGGGATGGAGATTGTTTCTTCTGCTAATGCAGATGATGTTGGTGGATTTACCAATGTAATTGCACATTGTGGATAATTTTGCTTCGCTGAAGAATTTGCTTCAAAATGACAAGGGAGTCAGCAATAGCATCATAAATTGCTGTGTTTGGCACTCTCTGTTGATATTAAGATTGGTCAAGGGATAGGGTTAGGTAGCAGCAGCAACAGAGCAATGGGCTCTTCTAACGCTACGGAAAAGGAGTTAGTGGGCTATGGAGCTCTAAGGCCATAGAAGAGCTAGTGGACTGTGCAGAGAAAGTCGTGGACACAGCTGCTATAGATGAAGCAGAGGAACAATGATTCTTGGATTCCCTTCAAGCCCTCTGTGCAGTAGTCAGGTCTTATATAAATAATTTTATCAGTAGTCAGGTCTTATATATATAATTTTATTTTTATGTGATATTCAATGATGTCTATAAATAATTTTATCAGCAGTCAGGTCTTATATATATAATTTTATTTTTATGTGATATTCAATGCTGTCAAAATGATCCCACAAGCCCTACTTGTTAATAATGCAAAGAAACCCGATTATGGAACTTTTGGGGTGCCTTTTGTAGGATTGGGCCGCTTAAGTTGAGTTTATAGGATCAAATTTCTAGCTGGTGGTATGATTTAACCGGGTTTTATGTATCATCCTTTAGTTAAACAATCAATATGGGATATTTCTTTCATTGGCTCCCAGACACAGTTCGAGCAATCCATTCATTTCTCCCAGTAATTTGGGCTTTTACCCTCTTGCCAGTAGACTTCCTTCCAAAACCTCCTGTCACCATTAAAGAACTAGTAAGGCATACAGTAATGGTTTTTATCCAAAACCTCCTGTCACCATTAAAGAACTAGTAAGGCATACAGTAATGGTTTTTATCCACTTACAGGTACGGGACATTTCATTTTGTACAATGTCAGAAGGAATTGTGAATCTAAAGACGGGGAGCAGTCCTGCTTTACCATCCAGCCTGCCTTTGTTTCACCATCTCTCCCCTGCCTGCTTGATGAAATGGAGGGTCATACCTACCATCTGTCCCCTGCCTGCCTGATGAAATGGAGGGTCATTCCTACCATCTGTCCCCTGCCTGCCTGATGAAATGGAGGTTCATACCTACCATCAGGGTCATACCTACCATCTGTCACTCCGCCCTAGCAGTCAAGGCTCTGGGACCAACTGAAACGCTGTTTGTCGTCTGGCTAAATATGCAAATCCTACGTATATCAGTCTAGGAGACCAACCATATAGTTTCCCCTGTGAATTCTTATATTCTTATATGATTGCAGATTCTGGGAACCATATACTGGAATTTTAGTGTAAATTTTTATATGATTGTAGATTTTGGGAATATTTCCAAATTTGATGGACAGAAATTCATCTGATTCTAAAATATTTCCAAAATTGAAATAAGTTTAGGGTTCTCCACTAGTTATATACACCTTATTCATTAATAGTACCTTTGTTATTATTATTCTCATAAAATCCCTTACAACATTGAAATCTCTTTAGCTAATAGAGAATTCAAGTTTTTCAAGTTTCTATGACATATTGAATATGAAATTTATAAATGCATGCAATGGAGAGAAATTAAATTTATTGAGGTGTAAATTTTTTTTAGAGTGCAAAATTTGATAAATGATTTGTAAATCAAGATATTTGATCCCTTTTGGTACATGATCAATCCTATTTCCTATGTTAAGATAGATTTATTTTGTTACCCTATGACAACTTCATAATCAATAAGGAAAGAATTACACATGTTCATTTTTTAACTATATATATAGATATATATAATCATTATTATCATTTTTATTATACAGCTTGAGTTGGCCTAATGGTTAAGATGGTGTGTTTCCTCTTAAGAGGTAACAGGTTCAAAACTAGAGTGGGGTAGAGTATGTATGCCTTCTTACGCTTAGCAATCAAATCACTGAGTGGAAAAAACCAGTACATATGTCCTTCGTAGCATGCTAGGCTTCAAACTTCAGTCCTAAAGGTACATATACATTGCACAATTGTCCACCAGAATTATTGTGTCCAGACTACAAACATGAGAGCTATCGATTGTAAAAAATGCACAATGTAAAACAACCAAAAATAACAAAAATGACCATGGTATACTGCTCAAATGAATACTCATGGAGTCACTTAACAAAGAAATCTCCTTCATCTATAACCTCATTTCCCTCTTTCTATTGATAGTGGATGACGCTAGAGGCAACGCACAATCCTTTCTTTGACAAGGAGTCTGTGGTCTCATTCCAACGCATGTAGATATGAGAGAATGTGATCTTCGAGTATGAATCAGTCAAAATTGTGATGTGCTTCAACCAAATGAATAGAGAGGGTATGGAGAGAACTTCTCTAACATAAACAGTCTCGATAATGACTTTTGAATCCCCATATATGGCAATGTGTTGTAAATGGATACAGTTTGCAAATAGTAAGAGTCCCCAAAGTGCCAAAAGTTCGGCCTTGGTATTGGAGCCAACACTTCCATTCCAATGTAGAAGATATATGGAGTGTGGATTGATCCTGATTTCATCCCCACATCCAAAAGTGCCAAATTGAGCAACCCCGTCAAATAACCCTGCAGGAAATTGTAAATGTAAGGACATATCTCAGAATCTGAAGGACTTTGAGGAGGAGTTTCCTTGCTAGTAGAATCCATCCACACTATAATACGAGAGAAAACTCTATGTAAAATAGAAGTAGTATTGTTGAAAACCATGCGGTTGCTGGTCTTCCAAAGTTCCCATAATGTAAAGAAGGGGAGAGCTTTGAGCTTTCCTTTCTTGTCAGCCCACCAAGAAAAACAAGAGATGAGTGTGGAAAAGGAACACGGTGCAGGGATACGATAATGTGCCACGACGTAACTCCAAACACCCTGAGAAAAAGGACAATGAAGAAATAGATGGACAACACTTTTAAGATTGCCTTTATAGAGTGAGCACCAACCCAAACCTATAAAGTTGCGCTTGGAAAGATTGTCCCGTGTAAGGATATGGTTGTGCTAGACAACACTACCAAAAGTAACGATCTTGAGGGGAAATTACCAAATGCCAAAATGAGGAAAACCAACAACGTCTAGGACATCCATTAGACAAAATATGTGCTTATAGGTGTCAGCAACAACAACAGACCACCCCAAGTGATATAATCCCTACCTAGTTTCCTCCATAATCTAGCTAGTTGCAACTAAAAAGTATATGAGTTCCAAACGACCTCGTCAGCCCCAGTGAGAACCAATTCTATTGCCCCCTTCTAGATAGGGTATGTTGATGTATCTGTTTTGAAGCTACAAACCGAGCCTAGGAAAAAGTATCCTCTAGAATGTAAAAGAAATAAAGTGTGAACAAGCAATTGTACAAAATTATTGACCCCCTGTATATCGTCGATACCCATCGGGATCTTATTTCCATTGCCGAAATACCATTTCAAATTAGCTAAGAACCTTGTGCTAACCTTTTTGAAGTTGAGCTAGATGTACGACTCATTTTTACCATCAAGTTCGCCCGTCACATAGCATTCCGCTAAGTCTCTCTACTTTAAGTATTTATCCTTCATGATGTCCTTCCAGATCCCAGTTCCGAAGAAAGCACTCCATAGACTCTTTATAAGAAACGCACAACTGAATATCATGATATCCAAAATACCCCAACCTCTTGAGTCCTTACTCATGGTTAAAGCATTGAATCTTACCAAATGGAACTTGGATCCTCCCCTAGCCCCCGACCAAAGAAATCCATAATCACCTTGGTTTTATGAGTAACCTTCACAGGAATATGAAAACTTTGCATCCAATATACTTCTATTTGTTGTAGAACCGAATGAATAAGGGTCAGTGTGCCCCCAGGGAGATCCAACACTATGTCCACGATGTGAGCTGCTTCTCAAATTTCTCCAAAAGCCAAGACAAGTCGATATTTCGGTAGCTGCAAAGTTTAAACCTAAAGCCAAGATATGTGAATCCATCATCTCCATGCGAGATAGGGACCCAAAATAAGTCGGTGAGGTTATGTATAACATCCAGATCTCCAACAGAGTGTATAAGCAAAGACTTAGAGTTGTTTATAATTAATCCAGAAGCCTCCCCAAATCTGGAGAAAATGTGATAAAGCCTCTTGACCAATGATCCCAATCAAGTTTCCTGAAAGTAAGATTATCATCCAGAAAGGAATGGGTAGTTGAAACAACATGTGAGACTTGTAGTCCATGAAAAAAAACATCCAAACGAGCCTCTCTAATCCTCCTACTCAAGCCATTAATTACCAGAATCAACAATAAGGGAGACAGAGAACAACCTTGTCGCAAACCTCTTTTTTCCCTAAAATAATCAGAGGGAAGTCTATTTATCAAGACCACATAATGACCGAAACTGCACACGCCATGATCCAACAAACATTCTCCTTTGACAAGCTAATCTTGAGAAGGATCATTATCAGAAATGACTAGCCCACACAGTCATAAGCTTTGCGTACATCCAATTTCATTACCAGTGCCCTCATTTTTCGGGAATGTATAGAATGTAAGCATTCCTGCGCTATGGAAATAACATCATGTATCTAGCACTTGGGAAAGAAATCGAACTATTCAAGAGATACATGAGAAGACAATACTCCACGAACACGACGGGAAATGATCTTGGATATAAGCTTATATGCGATGTTACAGAGAGAGAGATGGGTCGAAAATCCAAGAAAGAAATTAGCAGAGATGTCTTGGGGATAAGTGTTATGAAGGTGGAGTTAATGGCACCTGAAACCAAACTAGAAAAGTGATATTCTTCCACCATATTTAGGAGATCGTGGCTCATGGTGTCGAAGAAATGAAGAAATAATTCAACCGTACACCTGCCCGGACCATAACACTTATCCTTAGAGAAAGATTTAATAACTTTCAGGATCTCAACAGAAGTAAATGGTCGAAATACTTCCACGTTCGAGTCTGGCGAGAACATTTTAGGGAACACTTCAATCCCACAAAGGAAGTCTTCCGCATCCACATCAATCCTCATGGAGAATAATGTCTCAAATTAAATGATATCCTCTCGATGTATATCCAGAGTGTTGTGCACTCCCCCCTAGATGTAGCAAGAATATCCCAGACATAATTTCTATTCCTTCTCTCATTAGCAAATTGGTGAAAAAAACGGGTATTAGGATCTCCCTCTTTAAGCAAAAGAGTTCAACTCTTAAGCCTCCAAGTGGCCTCTTGATTTTTTAGGATATGGCGCTTCTTTTTTTCCAGCTCGTGAATCTTCTACAGAAGTGAGGGTTCTAGAGTGATCAGATCCAAATAGTGACCAATAATTTCCAGTTCAAGTTCAATCCTAGTCAGGTCCGCACTCATTTGGGCCTTTTTCCCTTTTTCCCAATTCTATACATGATATTTTAATATGTTTAATTTTTTATCTAATAGGTTCATCGCCAAATTAGATTGTCTCATCCAACTCCGCCCAAGGGGTCCGAATGAGAGCATTGCATTCCTCACCTTCCAACCAAGTTCTAGTAAATTTAAAGGGTAAACCCCTACACATTACCTCCAACCGCCACTGAATAAAAATGGGTAAATGATACAAAATCATGTCCTATGAGATCCACGACCTCACATTTCCCAACAACTCCAAAATATTCATATTGATCATAAATCGGTCGAGTCTTTTGCCAATGTGCTTCGATCCAGATCAATCATTTGGCCAAGTGGGTTCAAGAGGAACAAGTTGAATGTCAAAAAAATTATGTGAAGAAAATATGTCCAACAAATAAGTGATCATGGAATTTGAGCGGTTATGGATACCCCAGACTTCACTCGCAATCAAGGTAGCATTGAAATCGCTAACAATAATGAGAGAATGAATCTTTAAGATACCACTAGACTCCATACGCTTCCAGAATATATGGTGGTGCCGATATGGAGCATATAGATTGAGGAAATGTAACCGATGAGGAAGGCCCCTAATGAAACCAGATAATATGATTCCTGCAAAGCAATGAAAAGCCTTTAATCTGACCTTCTGGGGATCCCAAAGTGTAGCTAGACCTCCCAACAAACTAACTGAGTCAACAACAACAAGATGCCAGCTTGGGCAGATAGACAAAAAACAGGAGGAAGATTTCTCCTGAGAGGCCATGGATTCCTGAATGAAAATAATAGAAGGACAGGTTGAGACAATGAAGTGGCAGAGGGACAATTTCTTGGAGGCATCCCCCAAACCCCGCAAATTCAAGGATAAAATATTCATGGGGGAGTCGAGAGTGAGGGCACAAAAGCTCTAAGGGCCCTAGTAGGAACAAACTCAATGACAGGAATCTCCCGCATGTCACCCCCCAAACCAAAAGCCCAATATTTGAAAGCTGATTTTCCCCGGAAAAGTCGGAAAAGTCGACTGCCACGATCTCCCTTATGATGAAAGATGATATTCATAGCCAATGCCAGACTAATGGATGGAATAGAGGGGGAGTCATCCTTCTTTTGAATAGTGAGAGCCTTTAACTTGAGGTCTGGGTCACGCAATAAACCATCAATATCCCTACCAATGTAGTTAGGAGGCGATGTATCGGGAGAGAAAGCATTCACAGGAGTAGGAATATCAAGAGCAGCAGGTGCAACACGAGAAGGGGTCAGCTCTGCAGAGGAGGTATTATTGGACAAGGAACAAGGAAGGGAAATGCCCCATAAGAGGGGGGATAAGGTAGGATCGGAAGAGGGTTCGAGTGAGGAACCATGAAAATTTTCAGGGGCACCATCTAAAGACGGGAGGGGGAATTAGGAGGGAGAAGATCAAATAAAGAGGGCCCAAAAGGGGGAGGCGAGAAGAGACAAAACAAGGCGTAATATGTAGTTGGGTATCCTAAATTGCTTGATGTTCCAACGAGGAGGACGAGAATTAGTTGGTGAGGATAGAGTAAATGTATGATCAATAGGAGCAGCATGGGAGGGGATGAGGGAGGCACCTGAAAGAGGTCGCACCTCTTGATAGAGACCATGGTGTCACATCCGATTTCCATGAACATTTGTGTCCTTGTTCAAACCAGTGCGACAAAGGATCTTACGCGGACATTGCTCCCTCAAATAACCAGTATGATGGCGCAAAATACATCTGAATGGAATGCCCCAGTAATCCACCTCTTGATTCACACAAATAGGCCCCCATTTTAAGATAATATTCCCTAGAAAGCCTCCATTAAAATTGGCTTCCACTAGAAGCCAATCAATCCTCTTATCTTTTTCACCAAAGCATCGGGGTTCCAGGTAGACAAAGCAACCAATCACATTCCCAATATCTACAAATTCTTGTTTCATCCATAATTCCAAAGGTAGACCAGGGAGTTTTACCCAAATATACTAATTCCTCGACGTCTCGGTGAGCGGGTTGAAGCCCACATACCATCGGTGTACCTGTAGGAAATTGTGACCCATGATCCACGACAGGTTGAGAATTCGCTCTGCATCATCCTAATGCGGGAAGTGAATGTCAAACCTCCTATTCATAAGCATGCAAACCTTCTAGAAGTATTCGATAAGCGACATACAATGTTTCTCAACCCACTCCTGCATATTAAGCTCCAACATATCATATAAAATCCACTTGCAAACAAGCGCATGCTTTTGTAACCTCATGACGTGGTCCAAAATCACGTTGTGCCAAAAATTGGACTTGACTACCTTTGCATGTTTCTTCTTGTGATGATGATCTCCTGAAGACATCCCACGTGTCTCATAGAGGCATTGTGCGACATGGCCAGATCCGAGGGCACGTCACCTACCAACATGGATTCGAGCGAGGCAGGAATGCCAAGTTTTCCATCTCAACCTCCATTTAATAAAATAATTTATCAAGTGTTAAGAGAGATCAAGTATCTTAAGGTGCAAATATATTTTGAAATACCAAATTTGAAGAAACTTTTGCATCTTAATAGATTTGATATCAAGTTCATGCTTAGCGTGGAAGGATATAAATACTATAATAGACTCAGCATCGAGATCTATCAAGAGTTAATGGGAATCAAATATATCAATGTGCAAAACCCCTTTTTGAGTGCAAAATTTGAGGAAATGTTTGCACCTCGAGAGATTTGGTCCCTCCCGAGAGTTGAGATAGATCTACATTAATTCTTAATAATATTATTTTTATTTGTATACATTTTATATCTTTAAAACTTTTCTTATTTTTAATTTTATTAATCCTAAAAATACATATACATATATATATATATATATGAGCTTCATTTGTTATAATTTTATAATTTTGTAATTTATTTTTTTAATGTGATATGCATATTATAATTTTTTTCATTGAGGACATTTAAATGTTTAAACTCATTTGCAACTACTATAACATTTTCCTCGACTATTGATATTGAACATTATATTCAAATATTTTATTAAGGTCTTTATATATATATATATATATATAAGCTTGGTAGGACTACATCTTCATCATCATGTCCAAATACATCACCCTGATCGAGGTGGGGAATTGAACTAGTGACTTTACATCAAGGAGTGTCTTAACAGCGCACCCGATCACCTTCTATCCAAGGACAGGTCTTTATATATTTTTAAAAAGTAAAAGAATTACACATATTTCTCACATTAGAAAGGGGAAATATAAGAATTTTTTTAACTTGGAATTACTTTCTCTCTATTTATTATGCTACTCAATATGGGAATAAAAGTATGTTGAGAGCGAAATACTTTTTTATTATTAATATGTACATATATTTTAAATACCACATGTCAACTCAGAATGAATCACACATCTCCTTCATACTCGATTGTAATATCAAGCGAAACTTAAGCAACATAGTAGACTAAGAATTTTTTATTTTTTTCTAAGTAAGACTGATTCTATTAAGTGAACATATGGTACAAATAGAGTTTACAATCAGGAGAGACAAGAAACGAGCCAGCCGGAAATGATAAACTATCAAACTATCAACCTCGGTCCCGATGAGAGAAACAAAGAGCAGACAAAGAACAAAGATGCAAGATTTGAGAGACAAAAGTTGAGAGAAACATGGTTCTACCCAGATTGGGCAAAGGTCTCCATGCAAAGTTTTTTCCCTTTCTTTTTGATGACTTTGACCTAGCTTGAATGGAGCGGCTGGGCTAGAACCACTTGAAGAGTATTGTTCCCTGAAGAAGGAGTCTCCTTGTCTATTTCAGAAGAGGAGGACTCATGATTACGTTTCTGAGTAGCCGTAGTGACCGTGGGACCCAGAGGGGCTTCAGAGGAAGGGTCATCCGTATGCTTAACCTCCTTTGTTTCTGCCTCAATCTCCTCCTCCTTTGAACTGGAGGATCCATTATCATCTACGGGAGGCGGAAAACTATGTATCCATCTGTTGTAGCCGCTACAACACCACCCAAAATTTTGGGTATATTTAAAATTTTGGGTTCCCCCTCTGCTCGCTTAGGCGTTGAAATCTTTCACCCGTCATGAGTTTTCTCACCATCATAATCAGATGCTATTGCTGCAATCACGCCATATGTGGGAAGGATCATCTAGCGTACGCTCGAACATTCTTACTGCAGTCGCGCCATGTGTAATGAGATTGCCATGCATACGTTTGAATGGAAACCTTTTGTGTATTGACGAATAAAAGCCTTCCCGCTGTAGGTCATTAAGCATGTTGTTTGAATACTTCTCTTAAGCTTGTTAGTTTCATATGTTTTATCTGTGGTCACCATTATCAAAGAATAATTATGATGTCATAATGTTCCACACAGGTCGACCCCACGGGTGACAGACTCCTCAGTCGTGTCACGACATCAAGGGTAATAAAATTGGGCTCAACGACGAGGCCAAAGTTGCGGAACAGGGGAGGATCAGGAGAAAGTGATCAGTACTGTTAAAAGGAGGATGGTGTGATGCATGTTGATCAGAAAAGAACCTTTTATGTCACTGATGCAAAGGCTCCCTTCACTAGTGCGCACCAGATGCTTAAAAACGCCCCGTTTGGAAATGTCTAGATCCTACACCATATCATCTAAATGTCGATGGGTGCACGCAAAGGAACATATTTCGCCACTGCGATGATTCTAGCCCGAAGTATAGCCCGGTGAACAAAGCTGACTCAGAAGATCTCCCTAGAGAATGACAATCTCATATGGGTGTGGCAAGTCGACGACAGAGTTTCAAATATGGCAGCGCACCTTTGGGAAGCAACATCTGTCAATCTTGAGATACATACTGTCGCATTATTTAGGTTGCACAAAAGGGCCTTAAAACCCTACTCTCCTTTGCTCCTACATGTCCATGAATATTGTCTATACTAAACCATAAGGGATGGAGAACTTAAATTTGAACCTAAAAGGTGATGTTTAAATGCATGCACCTCTTGGTAGCGAGGCGCCTTGATGCATATGCAAAGGGTTTCTAGAACTACAAGATAGAAAGGGTCAATGTTGAAAGAGCCATCAATATGGTGTGAACAAATGACTAGTCTACCATATGAAGCTGCATTGTTCTAAAAGAATAATTTCTCGGGAAGGATATGCTTTCACCATAAAATAGGAGAAATATGATTGGAGACTTCTCATCGACCTCACGTTTCAAATGCTTCCACTTGGCATCCCATACTTAGTTGATGAGTAGTAGATGTCATATCTCGGTTTTTCAAAGCAAGAAACATTTATGTTATGGGTTGGCGGCCTTGGCAATGAAAAGTTCTATTCATTTGCGCCAACAATCTAAGGAAAAGCAAATGGTAAACTTGATGCTATTAAACCGAGGCTCAAAAGGATAAAGGACCTTATGGTTCCAAAACCATATGAGATGGTGGATCAAGACGATATGAAAAGCATTACAAATAAGCTTAATTTCCTCTATGGTGGATATAGTGATCCACCTTATGTGTAAGACATGGGGCAGAGTGTATGACAGACCGCTAGTAGCATGTGCTAATGACCATGGCCACGTTGCATGGAATCAAAGGCTCGTTGGTGGTTTTCAAATTGTGGTTAATGATTTGAGAAGCAAATATACGTATGATGCGGCCTAACTTATAATTAAGGCACAAGCGATCAGAACCATATGAAAATTCATGACAATAGAGCTCAAACATTTCAATGGTGCGGTTTTGACTTATGTTAAAACGTGTTGAGCGAATACAAAATGGTCAAGGGTTATGTTTAAGACATGGAGCAGGCGCAAAGGTTCGAAGGTAGACGTTTGGAGCAGACGCATATATATATGTGTATCGGTCAAACCTCACCATTGAAATATGCAACACAACTACATATGGGCACAAACAGTTTGATGGTGCAGTGTTCATCCATGTAGGGTAGGTATATATGGCGTTCAACCCGACGTGTGAAACATGGCGCAGAGTTGCATGGCCACGTTGCATGGAGCCCACGTTCAATAAGACAAATGAAAACGTTATACATATAGGGCAAAGAAGAAAACGTCCTCTGTCTTGAACCCTTGCTCTTTGCAAAGAAGAAATGTCTTTTTCATTCCTATTTGGGTTCTCATAGAGGGCTCAAGACAGACAAAGCTGTGGTGGCTTCGGCTTTTTTATCTATTTTATCTTGTTAGCTTTCCATGGTTTTGGGGAATTGCGATAGTAGAAGAACATCCAATTGGCAGTATGTCCCTAAGGGGATGGAGTATCCAATTGGCTGACATGCCATCTCGATATTCTGTTACGGGTGTTCCTGATATTATTGGCGTTGTAATACCGTTCGTGTATCTCATTGTTACACCAACATTTATTTCAGTATATTGTCTATCAGCTGAAAGAAAACCTTATTATTTCCTTGTGAATAGCCAATTCAAATGCACACGTGAAGTCTCAAAACATAGTGCGCACAGTATGACTGGGGTTCCTTCCAAAGCAGAATTTCCGGTGTATTCAACAGTATCAGCATGCGATATATGCCGAGGATGGCTCAGAGCTACACATGGCGGTGAATTTTCAACTAAGGCATGAAGCGCAGTGATTGACAATCTGTAGCCACGTAAGACCGCCAAGCAAAGCATACGAGGAACGTTTCGAATGGCTCAAATATTTTATGCCAAAGTATTAGTTTATGTCAAAACTTGTGGAGCGGACGCACGTATACAATGGTCAAAAATTTACGTTCTATAGTGGCAATGTTGTAATGTTGGTATGTTGACAGTAAAAAACCGCAAGGTGGAGTTTTCCACGTAGTTATCCCAAAATCTATGCGGCAACATCACAAAAGAACCACGTTTTTTTAGTATGTAAAGATATCAACACTGAAGGCGAATGCATTACAAACTGTATTCGTGGGCCGAGAAGCCAGCGCCATAAGAGGCATGCTCCAGTTGACACGAAAAAGAGCATATAAAATCCGATTTTGTAGCCCCGACGACGTCATTTCGGGAGACAATCACGCTTCAAATCTACTATTAATAACCTGCACTGGTCCCATTTAGAAAGCCGTTATCGTGTCATAGTCCATGGAAGCTAAATTTGCAATAATGCCACTACTGATCACGTCCAGCTGTCTTCGCAGAGCTAAATTTTCTGTCCAATGGTACTGAAAACCGGATCACACAGCATGCAGTGCGCTTTCAATTTGCAGGCTCATGCAGGAATGAGCTGGTCACCATGGAAGCGGAATATCTATAATCAAGCGTTGCACCAAAACGAGCCCCAGTAAAAGATGACAGGTCGATGCATATGTATGCATGCAATTAAGATGAAAGAGATGGTAATGTGACTATAACGCCTCGCTGGGCAGAAAACGAAAGTGGAATACTCGAACGTGCAGATGATTTCCACGGTAGGAGCTATAACGCATCACTTCAAATGTTGAGACGACAAGGAGGAGGTCGCAACCGTCCAGAAGTCGCAGAGTCGCAACATATACCTCCACGCATGAAACACGACCATGCGACTTGCGACTCTGCTGAGGTCGCAAGGTCGCAAAAGAATATGTTTGAGAAGAAATGCGACCCGTTGATGTCCCCGACCCAGCGACCTCTGCTCCCAAAGTGCGACCTCCTTCGGATGGCAAACGCCCACGCCCATCTGAGCGTAGAGCTGCGTTCTTGAAACGAGTATCGGACATCTCCTTATGAGTAGTTGGTTTCGATGTGGTAAAGGGTAAATGAATTTGAAAGGCGCCCCACATAGCACGTGGAAACCCCAGCTCAATAAACAGATAATTTCAAGCTGGATGCAACAATGAAAGTTCGTCCTCTCTACAGCGAAGCGGGTGATATTGAACACTTAGCAGCCACATTCCGATTTACTCATTGTAGTGTACCTGGAGACAATCCGAGGAAGCCTCCTGCTTTGCAATACTCACTTTATCCAGGACTATGCAGGAGTCCAAGCTGATCTTTAAAATCTCCTGGTCTTATGTGCCAATATACCTTTTATGCATCTACGTTTATATATTTATTATTTCCTCAACATGCATAAAATATTTGTATGCATGAGGCTGATTTAATAGGTTACACATGGCTGATTTAATTTGCTTATCTGCAGGTTATATGAGAAGATGCTAATCTAATTGGTTGTCTTGCAGGTAACACAAGGAAACAGTAATGCCCATCCAAATTAAGAAGATTACTAGCTCTCTCCGGAGGATGCGAAGCTGTGTTTCAAATCAACCTCAAAACCTCGTGTTATGTGGATGCTCAACATCACCGGCAAATAGAGGCTGTTGTCTCATATGGCAAGGGCTAAGGCTGGCCTCCGGAGAACAAGGTTATGATATATTTGAAAGAGAAATGTAGAAGGGATGACCGAAGCTCTAAGGTCGCATAATCTAGGCAAGTCGCAGGTCTCACATTTACCCAGGTCGCAAGGTCACATATCTTCGGTTTTCGGCCTTTTGCGACCCCGCGACCCAACAACCTAGTCGCAAGGTTGCAAGGTCGCATACCTTCGGTTTTTCCACCTTTTGCGACCCCACGACCCAGCGACCTAGTTGCAAGGTCGCAAGGTCGCATACCTTCAGTTTTTCCACCTTTTGCGACCCCGCGACCCAGCGACCTAGTCGCAAGGTCACAAGGTCGCATCTCTTCGGTTTTTCCGCCTTTGCGACCTTGTGACCCAGCGACCTAGTCTCAAGGTCGCAAGGTCGCATTCTCTCATTTTCTTACAACTTACGACCCTGCGACCCAGTCAGGTCGCAGGTCGCAACAATGGCTCTGGTCGCAGGTCGCAAAAAGGATTGGGTCGCAAGGCAGCCCAACGGTCAGGAAGATGAAAGGTCAAGGAAGCCCAAAGGGCAGGTTTTGTTTTATAAATACTCCTTCGGGAGCTTGTAAAAGGGGCTTTTGGTTTGTGGACTCGAGTTGAATATATTGTATTACCAGAGGATTACACATTGAAACATGAATACAAGCATTTTGAGGAACCCCTTTGTTGGACCTGATGTGTTTTGCTATGCGAACACTGTGTATTTCTTTACAGTTTCAGAACATCTTTTGATTAATGAGACTGCACTCTTTAATGGCATCATTTATGCATCATGGTTACCTGTATGTGTGTTAATGTTGTTCGGATCAATTTCTTGCTGAATGGATGTTAGTGACTTTGTTTATTAGCATTTCATTTTATCTTTCAGAAAGTAAAGGGGAATCTCGCCATAAAGAACTGTTTCTTTTGTGGTCAGAATCGCCTACAAGCATAACCCCAAAGATGTGTTGCTAACGACACCCCCTTCGGCGTGTATGCTTTATTAATTTTCTCGCTACGCATAGTGTTATATACGTGTTTAATGCATCGATCATATGTCTTGCACCAGTTGATTAGGTGTGTATCCACTGTTTTATAGAGTTCAAGCGAGACCCAAAGCAAAGGAGAAATCAGTGGTAGCCGGACCCACACCCCGGACGGGATCCCTATTCCAAATGGTTCAAGGTCTAATTGGGACCTTTTACCGGGGAGATCCCCCGCTGTTGGCCGGACAGATTTTCCCGTCAACAGAATTGGCGCTAGAAGGAGGGCCTGAACCTCCGACAATATGGTTAACAAAAAGGGGGGCCAGATGACAAGCTGAGCCCTTAGAGCCTGCAATTAATCTCATATCTGTAATGGCTCGTTCCCAAGTCATTCTCCCGAGATGTTTGTCGGATTTTTATGAGCCTGTATACTACATCTCCGATGAACTTATGTATCACTTGTCCCAGTTAAAATTTGATGGTGAAAATGGGGTGTCCATAACCCAACACTGTTCAGATTTTTGTGACTTTGGTGAGTGCTATGAAATTGACGATGAGGGTTTGATTTGTTTGCTTTTCTTCCTCACCCTCGAAGGTCGCACTAAGCAATGGTGCTGCACATTGCTAGAAGCTTCCATCCATTCGTTTGAACAACTCGCCCATAAATTACAACAAGCTTTTCACATGTATGATCCTCATAACGTTGTAATAAAGTTACATGACATCAGAATGGAACCTCAGGAATCTTTAGGTGAGTTCTTTATCAGATTCGTTCATTATTGTTTTGAGTTCCCTGAGAGGGATGTTGATTGGAAATTTTTAGGTGAACAGTTCAAGTATGTGATTTCCCTTGAGCAATTTTAGTTAGATCCTAGTGTTCCCTATACCGGCTGTTCGGACTTTGTCCCTAATTCTTCCTTGTCTATCTCCCTGAGTCCGGACCACATTCAGGCCTCCAAGGAGAGTGTTGCTATTTGTGATATTCTCGCCCCTCCTCCTGAGTTGTTTGGGAGTGGAGTTGTGACTTTGGAAGTCCTGAGCAAGGATAGACACTGGCAAGAGGATAAAGCCTATTGCACTACCTTTGAATCTTTCACACACCATGTCGAATCCGAATTTTAAGACCACAGTGGCTCATTCTCTCTCTCGGTTCATGAAACCTACCTCGAGCTCACATGGTGTCTCCCTGGACACAAACCTAAATCTGGTTCACATACTGATTATGAATCGACTCCTACCCCGGATGAAGTTGATTCCCTTACAAGGTATGCCAGATCATCGTTTTCTCTAAATGACACGGATGCGCGTGTTGAAAAGCCTCGTATGGTTAACGCCCCTGCGACTCAATCTTTTCGTTCATTATTCCCCGGTTGGTTTCCCGATCCCGCTACACCAGTAATTTCTTCGGGACATTCAAAATTTCCTTATACTGGTATTGGCAGCAATTATAAGCCCGCAAATAGTGTTTCGAAATCACATTTCAAAATCAATGAATCTTTCAGATCTGATCATTCTCACTCGGAACCTTTAGACAGTCATAGGAGCGATTTTCTGTCTGGGCAACCCCAAGACGTCCTCTTTATTGATCCATCCCAGTTGGTAACTCCTGGGGAGCCTGACTTGCCAGGTACCCTGCTTGATCAAATCGATGGTTGTAGTGATCACTCCTTATCTGAAAACATATTCAATCATACCGCTGAGGACTACCACTCGCGTCTCTTCGCTGACCCTATGAAGACACTTGAATTCAGTGATTCACTTTGGGAAGATTCAAGTACCCATCAGAAAGTTGAAGCGCTTCAGCTTCTGCCAACTCTTTCTGATATGACGATCCCAAAATACCACGCTCCTCCCAGCATAACTGCGGTAAATCCACCCCACCTTGGCAAATCTAGAGAATCCGATACTTTGGATTATCAATCTGTCAGTGCGCAAACATTTGACCGAATTGATACAAAGCCCACTGACATTCTGCATGATCACATCTACTCGCCTGTTGATCTCGCCAAGCAGTCAAAGTTGGAAAGCCCCTTGCTCGAAGGTCCAAAGTTTGTTCAAGGCGGTGAGGCATTTCAGGCTCCACTAAACATGGATTCGGATCCCCATACCCTTGACCAAACCCAGGAGCAATCCCGGACTAGGGTTTTCGAAACTAGGGTTTCTACGCTTGGATGCGCATGCATCTATAATTCGCCTGGCACTTGCTTATTGTTTCCATTCCATAAAACTGATGGTCCTCAACACCATGATGATATTGTTGGTCGACTCGACCAACCCTATCCGGTGGATGTACCTACAAATAGGCCATGTCCTGCCCAGCGCCCATTAGACCCGAGACTGTGCATGAATGATTGTGTGTCATGTATAAATGGTGAGTTTCAAGAACATATTGCTGTGTATCAAGATGAGAGTGAGATTCAGCTTGCACAATCTTTTCTGGCATGTTCTTTGGCAAGTATCTATGATCGTCTTGCCGTTGCACCTGCTCCTCAGGTAAGTTTTTTTGCTACTGCACTTTTTCGGATACTGGCTCTGATCCTGATCATTGTTGTCGTTGCAGGATGCAAATTAATGCGGTGGCTGCACTGGAAAAATGATTTTACATAACCCGACCGCATCATTGGTTAAACTAGGGTTTAGATGTAGGCTAGCAGGACCAGCAATAAAATTTTAGTTCAAAATTAATTAGGTTCACTTGGTAAATTTTTATTTCCTGATTCAAAAGTGTGTTTGTTGTTTTTGTTTACGATTAATATCTTAGGCATCATCATGTTACAAGTATTTTCTTTCATTTCCTTTTCAGTTGCTTGTTGCTGCATAAATAATCATTACTTGTATTGTGCCTCTTTTACACCTACAACTGGTTGATCGTTCTCGCACATGGCCTTGCATTGCACATTGAGCCTCGCTTATTACATTGCGTTGTACTCTCTCTCCCTCACATCATTTTTTCAGATCGCCTGCCACTTCATGAGCCCTCATTGCAACCCTATCACCTTGTAGTCTTGTTTTGCCCCGATTGCTGAAACAGTAACCCCATTGTTTTGCGTGAGGTTGCGGCGGCTATCTCAAGAGGAAGCTTTCTCCTAGGACCAGTCATCGAAGTCGCTTTCTCAACAAGATTCCCATGAGTCTGAGCTTATTATCTGGAGAGATACGAGCCGGTTGTTTGTGGGAGACCTAATGAGTTTGAAATGGCCCATACTCGTAAGCCTAAGCCTTGTGCCCATCATAGTCTTGGACGTTTAATGATCTGTTTTGCGTGCGTCGCCTATTGTGGTGAATGGGATGTGAAGGTTTGGCACAAAGGTAAACCCAAATCAGGATATCTTTCAGTTTCTGCAAAATAAGAAACAACCTCTCTTTCCCATAGAATAAGTCGGGATCCCTCATCCGCCCATGAAAAATAAGTGCCACGAGCACATGAAATAAGTGCTATAAGCACATGAAACAAATAAGGGTAAAGGATCGAGAAAGGCTTCCTGCGCAGAGAGGTAATGCAACGACTCCGCCGGGGTACTGACCAGGCTCGCTGGCAGCGGAGCAACGTTTGTGATTTCTTGAAGTGACTCCGCCGGGGTACTGTCCAGGCCTGCTGGTAGCGGAGCAACACCAGAAACTTACTTTTAAAAATCCTGAAAATAATAAACCCGCTGTCGTGCTCTTCACATCATCAACAAGCTACTGGCGTCTGTGGGCTTTCTCTTTGATGTGTTTCTGATTAGCGAGACTTAGTTGAGGCACAAGGATTATGCATACATGTAAAGGACCAAAGTAATACTAAGGGTACCCGCGGAATTTGTTCAATATTCCCTTGCGTCACTATTCGGACTCAGACTATTGTTGTGATATTGATGGAGATGCTGGATTCTACCAGTGGTTCGCCATTTGTTGTAGCCGCTACAACACCACCCAAAATTTTGGGTATATTTAAAATTTCGGGTTCCCCCTTTGCTCGCTTAGGCATTGAAATCTTTCACCCGTCATGAGTTTTCTCACCATCATAATCAGATGCTGTTGCTGCAATCACGCCATATGTGGGAAGGATCATCTAGCGTATGCTCCAACATTCTTATAGCAGTCGCGCCATGTGTAATTAGATTGCCATGCATACGTTTGAATGGAAACCTTTTGTGTATTGACGAATAAAAGCCTTCCCGCTGTAGGTCATTAAGCATGTTGTTTGAATACTTCTCTTAATCTTGTTAGTTTCATATGTTTTATCTGTGGTCACCATTATCAAAGAATAATTATGATGTCGTAATGTTCCACACAGGTCGACCCCACGGGTGACAAACTCCTCAGTTGTGTCACGACATCAAGGGTAATAAAATTGGGCTCAACGACAAGGCCAAAGTTGCGGAACAGGGGAGGATCAGGAGCAAGTGATCAGTACTGTTAAAAGGAGGATGGTGTGATGCACGTTGATCAGAAAAGAACCTTTTATGTCACTGATGCAAAGGCTCCCTTCACTAGTGCGCACTAGATGCTTAAAAACGCCCCGTTTGGAAATGTCTAGATCCTACACCATATCATCTAAATGTCGATGGGTACACGCAAAGGAACATATTTCGCCACTGCGATGAATCTAGCCTGAAGTATAGCCCGGTGAACAAATATGACTCAGAAGATCTCCCTAGAGAATGACAATCTCATATGGGTGTGGCAAGTCGACGGCAGAGTTTCAAATATGGCAGCGCACCTTTGGGAAGCAACATCTGTCAATCTTGAGGTACATACTGTGGCATTATTTAGGTTGCACGAAAGGGCCTTAAAACCCTACTCTCCTTTGCTCCTACATGTCCATGAAGATTGTCTATACGAAACCATAAGGGATGGAGAACTTCAATTTGAACCTAAAAGGTGATGTTTAAATGCATGCACCTCTTGGTAGCCAGGCGCATTGATGCATATGCAAAGGGTCTCTAGAACCACAAGATAGAAAGGGTCAATGTTGAAAGAGCCATCAATATGGTGTGAACAAATGATTAGTCTACCATATGTAGCTGCATTGTTCTAAAAAGAATAATTTCTCGGGAAGCATATGCTTTCACCATAAAATAGGAGAAATATGATTGGAGACTTCTCATCGACCTCACGTTTCAAATGATTCCACTTGGCATCCCATACTTAGTTGATGAGTAGTAGATGTCAGATCTCGGTTTTTCAAAGCAAGCAACATTTATATTATGGGTTGGCGGCCTTGGCAATGAAAAGTTCTATTCATTTGCGCCAACAATCTAAGGAAAAGCAAATGGTAAACTTGATGCCATTAAACCGAGGGTCAAAAGCATAAAGGAACTTATGGTTCCAAAACCATATGAGATGGTGGATCAAGACGATATGAAAAGCATTACACGTAAGCTTAATTTCCTCTATGGTGGATATAGTGATCCAGCTTATGTGTAAGACATGGGGCAGAGTGTATGACAGACCGCTAGTAGCATGTGATAATGACCATGGCCACGTTGCATGGAATCAAAGGCTCGTTGGCGGTTTTCAAATCGTGGTTAATGATTTGAGAAGCAAATATACGTATGCTGCGGCCAAACTTATAATTAAGGCGCAAGCGATCAGAACCATATGAAAATTCATGACAATAGAGCTCAAACATTTCAATGGTGCGGTTTTGACTTATGTTAAAACGTGTTGAGCGAATACAGAATGGTCAAGGGTTATGTTTAAGACACGGAGCGGGCGCAAAGGTTCGAAGGTAAACGTTTGGAGCAAACGCATATATATATGTATATCGGTCAATCCTCACCATTGAAATATGCAACATAACTACATATGGGCGCAAACAGTTTGATGGTGCAATGTTCATCCACGTAGGGTAGGTATATATGGCGTTCAAACCGACGTGTGAAACATGGCGCAGAGTTGCATGGCCATGTTACATGGAGCCCACGTTCAATAAGCCAAATGAAAACGTTATACATATAGGGCAAAGAAGAAAACGTCCTCTGTCTTGAACCCTTGCTCTTTGCAAAGAAGAAATGTCTTTTTCATTCCTATTTGGGTTCTCATAGAGGGCTCAAGACAGACAAAGCTGTGGTGGCTTTGGATTTTTTATCTATTCTATCTTGTTAGCTTTCCATGGTTCTGGGGAATTGCGACAATAGAAGAACATCCAATTGGCAGTATGTCCCTAAGGGGATGGAGTATCCAATTGGCTGGCATGCCATCTCGATATTCTGTTACGGGTGTTCCTGATATTATTGGTGTTGTAATACCGTTCGTGTATCTCATTGTTACACCAACATTTATTTCAGTATATTTTCTATCAGCTGAAAGAAAAGCTTATTATTTCCTTGTGAATAGCCAATTCAAATGCACACGTGAAGTCTCAAAACATAGTGCGCACAGTATGACTAGGGTTCCTTCCAAAGCAGAATTTCCGGTGTATTCAATAGTATCAGCATGCGGTATATGCCGAGGATGGCTCAGAGCTACACATGGCGGTTGAATTTTCAACTAAGGCATGAAGCGCAGTGATTGACAATCTGTAACCACGTAAGACCGCCAAGCAAAGCATATGAGGAACGTTTCGAATGGCTCAAATATTTTATGCCAAAGTATTAGTTTATGTCAAAACTTGTGGAGCGGACGCCCGTATACAACGGTTAAAAAATTACGTTCTACAGTGGCAACGTTGTAATGTTGGTATGTTGACAGTAAAAAACCGCAAGGTAGAGTTTTCCACGTAGTTATCCCAAAATCTATGCGGCAACATCACAAAAGAACCGCGTTTTTTTAGTATGTGAAGATATCAACACTGAAGGCGAATGCATTACAAACTATAGTTGTGGGCCGAGAAGCCAGCGCCATAAGAGGCATGTTCCAGTTGACATGAAAAAGAGCAGATAAAATCCGATTTTGTATCCCCGACGGCATCATTTCGGGAGACAATCACGCTTCTAATCTACTATTAATAACCTTCACTGGTCCCATTTAGAAAGTCGTTATCGTGTCATATTCCATGGAAGCTGAATTTGCGATAATGCCACTACTGATCACGTCCAACTGTCTTCGCAGAGCTAAATTTTATGTCCAAGGGTACTGAAAACCGGATCACACAGCATGCAGTGCGTTTTCAATTTGCAAGCTCATGCAGGAATGAGCTGCTCACCATGGAAGCGGAATATCTATAATCAAGCGTTGCACCCAAACGAGCCCCAGTAAAAGATGACAGGTCGATGCATATGTATGCATGCAATTAAGATGAAGGAGATGGTAATGCGACTATAACGCCTCGTTGGGCAGAAAACGAAAGTGGAATACTCGAATGTGCAGATGAGTTCCACGGTAGGAGCTATAACGCATCACTTCAAATGTTGAGATGACAAGGAGGAGGTCGCAACCGTCCAGAAGTCGCAGAGTCACAACATATACCTCCATGCATGAAACGCGACCATGCGACTTGCGACTCTGCCGAGGTCGCAAGGTCGCAAAAGAATATGTTTGAGAAGAACTGCGACCCGTTGATGTCCCCGACCCAGCGACCTCTGCTCCCAAAGTGCGACCTCCCTCGGATGGCAAATGCCCACGCCCATCTGAGCGTAGAGCTGCGTTCTTGAAACGAGTATCGGACATCTCCTTATGAGTAGCTGGTTTCGATGTGGTAAAGGGTAAATGAACCTGAAAGGCGCCCCACATAGCACATGGAAACCCCAGCTCAATAAACAGATAATTTCAAGCTGGATGCAACAATGAAAGTTCGTCTTCTCTACAACGAAGCGGGTGATATTGAACACTTAGCAGCCACATTCCAATTTACTCATTGTGGTGTACCTGGAGACAATCCAAGGAAGCCTCCTGCTTTGCAATACTCACTTTATCCAGGACTATACAGGAGTCCAAGCTGATCTTTAAAATCTCCTGGTCTTATGTGCCAATATACCTTTTATGCATCTACGTTTATATATTTATTATTTCCTCAACATGCATAAAATATTTGTATGCATGAGGCTGATTTAACAGGTTACACATGGCTGATTTAATTCGCTTATCTGCAGGTTATATGAGAAGATGCTGATCTACTTGGTTGTCTTGCAGGTAATACAAGGAAACAGTAATGCCCATCCAAATTAAGAAGATTACTAGCTCTCTCCGGAGGATGCGAAGCTATGTTTCAAATCAACCTCAAAACCTCGTGTTATGTGGATGCTCAACATCACCGGAAAATAGAGGCTATTGTCTCATATGGCGAGGGCTAAGGCTGGCCTCCGGAGAACGAGGTTATGATATATCTGAAAGAGAAATGTAGAAGGGATGACCGAAGCTCTAAGGTCGAATAATCTGGGCAAGTCGCAGGTCTCACATTTACCCAGGTCGCAAGGTCGCATATCTTTGGTTTTCGGCCTTTTGCGACCCCGCGACCCAGCGACCTAGTCGCAAGGTCGCAAGGTCGCATACCTTTGGTTTTTCCACCTTTTGCGACCCCGCGATCCAGCGACCTAGTCGCAAGGTCGCATCTCTTTAGTTTTTCCGCCTTTGCGACCTCGCGACCCAGCAACCTAGTCGCAAGGTCGCATTCTCTCATTTTCTTACAACTTGCGACCCCGTGACCCAGTCAGGTCGCAGGTCGCAACAGCGGCTCAGGTCGCAGGTCGCAAAAAGGACTGGGTCGCAAGGCAGCCCAACGGTCAGGAAGATGAAAGGTCAAGGAAGCCCAAAGGGCAAGTTTTGTTTTATAAATACTCCTTCGGGAGCTTGTAAAAGGGGCTTTTGGTTTGTGGACTCGAGTTGAATATATTGTATTACCAGAGGATTACACATTGAAACATGAATACAAGCATTTTGAGGAACCCCTTTGTTGGACCTGATGTGTTTTGCTATGCGAACACTATGTGTATTTCTTTACAGTTTCAGAACATCTTTTGATTAATGAGACTGCACTCTTTAATGGCATCATTTATGCATCATGGTTACTTGTATGTGTGTTAATGTTGTTCGGATCAATTTCTTGTTGAATGGATGTTAGTGACTTTGTTTATTAGCATTTCATTTTATCTTTCAGAAAGTAAAGGGGAATCTCGCCATAAAGAACTGTTTATTTTGTGGTTAGAATCGCCTACAAGCATAACCCCAAAGATGTGTTGCTAACGACACCCCCTTCGGCGTGTATGCTTTATTAATTTTCTCACTACGCATAGTGTTATATACGTGTTTAATGCATCGATCATATGTCTTGCATCAGTTGATTAGGCGTGTATCCACTGTTTTATAGAGTTCAAGCGAGACCCAAAGCAAAGGAGAAATCAGTGGTAGCCGGACCCACACCCCGGACGAGATCCCTGTTCCAAATGGTTCAAGGTCTAATTGGGACCTTTTACCGGGGAGATCCCGTGCTATTGGTTGGACAGATTTTCCCGTCAACACCATCTCTTGGGTTTATGTTTGGGGAGGTTTTGCTTCTTTTTTTCCAGAAACACGGGGCAGGAGTGTTGTAGGTGCCATGTCTGGTAACAATGGCGACATCTGAAGGCTGTGTTCTCATAATCTAAATTTTGTGTCCAGAGAAAGTCACCAATCTTGAGATTGATTTGTTCCGGCAGGTCTTTGCTGATGTCTACTTCAACACAAATTCTGCCATGTGTGTAGAGCCCCTTGAATTCCAGATAGGGATCATTAGTCAAATAGCGACCCAAGGTGTTTCCAATACCTTGAAAGATGGATGAGTGCCATAAGTGAATCAGTAAGTTGGAGAGTCTGACCCGCACTAGAATCTTGGTGATGATGGTTGTGGAGGGATCGAACTCTGGGAACCAGGGTGTGAGGAATAACCCTGCCCGTCCCCAGAACCACGGTCCTTCTTTTACAGCCTTCCGATAGTCCTTGTCATGATCAAAGACTACAATGAAGAAGCCCTTTGAGCAGAATATGACAGTGCAGTTGTGGGTCCAGTTGGTATAGATCCATTCGTAGAGACCCTTTGCTTTAGGCCATAGTCTGTTGAATATGCAGATAATAGCAGTTTCTGTGTATTTTTGATGTTGTTCTTCTAGTTTTGGATGGGATATTTCAATGGATGGGACATCCTCCATTCTGTCAACCAAAAATGGCTTGGGGGTAGCAGGGGTTTGAGCTTCTTTCTTTGGATGTGCATTTACAACATCCTTGTAGGAGAAAGCTGGAGCAGATGAGGATTGCCCAGCAGCTCCCCCTTTCAAGCGAAGGGTTAAATTTAAGGTAGCATCTCTCTCAATATTATAAAAATAAATGGGAAGGGAGGCATCGAGTTGTTTACATCCATGAATGAGTCTTTGAAGAGCTATGGGTATTCTCAACCGATGCTCCAAGGCCAGCATGAGTTTCTGAATGATATTTGTCGAGTAGACCCAAAGCATCAAATATCTGTCTGTTAGGAGCCGGATTTTAATTTGGAAGGCGAGCGAGGGCAGAACGAGGAGATCTGGGTTGCCAAGATGCTCAACATAGCTAGCAAGAATGGGCCATGTACAATATTTTCTTGTAGTCACCTTTTCTGCATATTGGCCACCGTCCTATGCATGAGGGTAGCTTGGATGTTTTTGATCCATGGGCGCATACCGGAGCCAGGCTCTGTTTTGAAATTTCAGGTTGTGGGGCACCTTCTCGGCGTCATTCTGTGGATGGATAGGGTTCTGCCAGCTTGGAGAGGACCGAGCCACTGGTTCTACATTCAAGGTGCCCCGCGCTTGGCTCTTGGAATGCACCCACAGATCTATTTTCGGATGGAGGCAGCATGCGGGAGAGACTGCTGTATCAATCACTAGTGATGGCAAGAGGAGAACTCATTGATCGCCAAGCTTGGTAGAGCTCAGGAGGGACTCAATGGCATCGGCAGCGATGGAAGCCATAACAGAGTCGTTAGGGTTTTCGATCAAGTCTCCGCCTTAGTTTCGAAATTCTTTATTCGATATCTAACAATAGAATAATATTATTAATGTTTTGTAATGTTTTTAATTAAAACTAACAAAATATATATATCTATTTATAATCAACGTTACTTGTTTTATTTAGTGAATATTTTATTTTCATTTAAAAAAGACACATGTCAAATCAAGATTGAGCATAGAAGGAATTACATATCTCCCTAGTGGGTTGTTAAATGAAGCTACCTATATAATAAATTTATTCTATATTAATATTTTAGTCGAACAAAAACATCGTCTCCAAAATATGTACAAGATGATATAAAATATCTTCACCTTTCCCAACCATATTTATTATCTTTGTCGTAGGCAAGTAATAATTAATAACGTAATCGATATGGAATTGACTATGAATTAATCTAATTTTGACCAAAAAATAAACAAGCAATTTTCTAAGTCCACAATATAAAACAAAAATAATTTGTTTTTGAAATATTTGAATTATGTTTCTTTAGAGCGTGAGTCTTATTATACAATCATGGGTGAGGTACCACTGTCTTCAGTTCATTCTGTTGTTGGCATCCATTATTGAGTACGACATTATACAATGTTGTGGATTTAACTCATTTTACAGGATGCCTCCCCCACTGTCGAGTCAGCAGCACCACCCTTGGGTGAGTCGGTGTCCAAACGCTGCGGACAGCGGTCGTAGCGTGCGGAACCAACTGTGCAACACATCCGGGTGGAACGACTGTGCAATGGTCATAGGTGACATGACTATGTGTTGAGTTGTTCACGACAGGTAGGACTTAACATAACCGAGTTGGAAGCGTTCAGAAGTTAGACCAAAGTGTATAAAAACTCGAGTAGAGTGTCGAGCCTGTGCAGGGTTAGCCTCCCCTTGTACATCATTGTAAATTTAAATAAATTTATAATGAAAATATAAATTTCGAGAAATATCGTGTTGGTCTCATGCTTCATATATTTGTGTTGTTTTGTGCTAAATTTCTGCGTTTTTCAAATGAAAAATATTCCATGTAAATATATATATATAGCCGATTTGTAATGTGCAGGAAATTTGGGTGACAGATTTACATCAATAATGGTGAAGCGAACAAATATAATTGGCTTCATTACAATGATACATCTCTCACACAACGAATAACCATAGGTGACATATGACTAGCACCCTTAGGTGGTTACCACCTAACCTCTAACATAAATATTTAGCATGACATTGTTCACAGGTCAATAACACATAAAAATGAGATAAATGTTAATGATTACTTAAATGGCTCTTAACATAAATGTTAACGAGTACTACAACAACTCAATGTTTATCATCTGAAAGAATGATATATTAATTTACAAAATAATTGCAATGCAAAAAAAACTAATCAATTAAAACTCTCCATCGGACTTTGGTTGTTTTTTTATTGAGTATGTACAGAATCAACTCTCGGAGTATGATCACCATCAATTGTCCTGACTAATGGTTTTTCTATTTGATACTTTTCCAAAACCTCTAAATATTCCATCACAAGAGGATCTGTCTAGGGTGCTCCAAAGGGGGCGTCATCTCCCGCTACCCAACGAAGATGGCCATCATTCGGTGTCACTACCAACAAGTAATTAGGATTTTCCTGAAAGAAAAAATACTAGTTATGACAATGTCAAAGTCACTAAGAAAACATTAAATATAAAAATAATGTGTTCCATATTAGCTTGCTCTAGTTATAACATTACAATGAAGGTAATAGAAACCCTGAAAATTGGATACAAATAGTTGAAAGATGAAGCTATCTTCAAGGGTGGTGCTTTCTCTTTTGTTTTCTCTAAAATTCAATCATGGTATGAGTTAAAGTTACAATTTAGAACCAAAATTACTCTCCTACTAAGAGATTTATGTGGTTGTTCTATTGAGACACGAACCAACCTGAAGGCCTTTCTCTTATATTTTAGGTAGATGCACCCATTTGTACTCTTTGTTGGACTATATGTTTTGTTAATATAAGTTGCATTTTTCAAAAGAAAACTTGAAACTGTTGAACTTTTTCTCTAAAATTCTATATACTCTTTGTTGAAATATATGTTTAGTTAATCAAATTAATATGTAGAATTCATTTGAAATTAACTTGTTTGCTTGAAAATGTCGAAGTCTTCTATCTATGAAAATTATGATGTATCTAGAATGTTTCACAATGTGCTGCAAGGATGCCAAAAATTTTAAAAACTAGCTTATTGAAAAATGTTCAATATATGCAAAGGAGAAAAAGTTTATATATATATATTTTAAATCTTATAAACATATATTGGTAGATTAAATGCTAAAAACCTATAATTATATTTTTATCTATCCTAAATTTCCAGCTGTAGTTTCAAGACAAGAAATAATTGATCATAGATCTAAAATCTTCTTCTTCAATACTAAATTAATAATTGAGAAGCATAATTGTAGGATTTTGAACTTCGGGTGTAATGAAACTACTAATATCCTAAGTTACTAACTTTACTTTCAGTGGTAATAAGTAACACACTGTATTTAGTAAACACTACCTGTGTATCAAACAACATATCAGTTTCCTAAGTCCGTACAAATATAAATGTGGCATGTGTAATGTGATCATCCCTCAAATGAATATCATTATCAATTATAGATTTTGAAATATAAATCATAAATGTAATGCATGCACGTTCTCGGTAGCTCTCTTCCATCCAGAAATGATTCCTTCAAACCAAATACTTAGGGATTGCCCCTCCTACATAATGTGAAGCTAGTGAGACCTATTGACTAACATTAGAGGCAAGCAGTAAAATTGGACCTTCTGGAAGAATAATCCTAACTAAACTGATCCGATTGGAGAGATATCACTCAGTGGAATTGAAAATTGACTTTCGAGTGAATTTTATGTTGCACGAGTTTCTATTAAGTTAGTATTTTTGTATTTTTTGTAGGGAATGAGTATTTTATAAGACTTGAAGTTTTGGCTAAATTTACAGAAAATATTATGTTGGAAGTTGTAATAATATAATATATTAAAATTTAATCTATATTAAAAATAAAAATAAAATAATTTATTTATTTCCATTTAAATCTTGCCAATTAAATTGGTCAAGAATCTCATATTCATTTGGACAGAATGACTTTCCACAAACGGGTTGTTTTTCTTAGTTCCAGACCCATATCTAGATCTAAACCCAGAGGCATACCCTCCCCTTCCCACAATTCTATCAGTTTAAGTAGCACCCAAGCTAGCAGCTTCAACTACACCTAAGTTTCCACTTATTTATTGCAGTGAAGCTCTCAAAACATCAAAAATATGTTGTAGTAAAGCTCCTAAAAAAATCCAAAGTACCCATTAAAACTCTTGACCGTTTTGGAGCATTTCTTACCAGCTCCCAAACTCCCATGAGCGGAGATCTCCATGAGTCAGGAGCTTTAGGTACGTGCTCTCTCCAATGCCACGTAGCTATACATGTATAACTATAAGTCAATCATATAGCATGAACTATGTCGATGCTTTAACATAAGAGTCCAGAGAGCTACAAATTTTCCTTTCATATTGGCCCCACGGCCTGGAGCATACCATATATGATAATTATGGGAGTTGGGAAAATACAAAATAGCCCTGACCCACAGCCACGAAGTGGCCTTAGCTAGCCTTTTCAAAATAGGTTCAAGGAATCCCCTGTTACAGATGTGGCATCACAGCCTGTCTTGGCATGGATTGCTTTGGGTCCTCTTTGTACTCCACTTTTTCCTGAAATATCATTTGGTTACAGGACCACCAACTAAAGTAAAATATACTATTAGAAAGGGAAAACAACCAAAGCATTGTATTGAATCCTCACTCGTACAGGAATGACAAATGAACTTCAAATTGGGACTTGCCCATGCTACAACGAAAACAAATATGTCATGTGCTAAACAAGTGATTGGAATATTCTACTTCTATCTTGCCCAGTGGGCATCGGTTAAAGCTCGAGAAACCCCATTTAACTAATTTTTCCCAAATCACATAAGAGGACCTTGTTGTTAAGGGCCAACCTAAAAGTGATTTCACTAAATTTTATTTAAATTAGTGAAACATTTCTTTACATTCAAAATAGTAAGGTGGAGAAGAAAAGCAACGGTTTTGTGGACCAAGATAAATCTCTCCTACATCTTTTGTAAATTTTTATATTTTTTAAAATTATTTTTACTATATAAATATCGTTTTGGTCTCATGCTTCATGTATTTGTATTGTTTTGTGATGAATTTCTTCACATAACAACAAATGGAAGAAAACATAAGTAATAATATTAGTAGGCGTAGTTTGGAAGATGAGAAAAAAGTTAAGTATGGAAGTCTAGCCGGTGCCACACGATGCCCCGAATGGTGAAACCGACTCGGGGGCGTGACAAATGGTTTCATAGCAAGTACAACAAGATGCAAGAAAGACCAGAGATGTATGCATGCCAAATTTCTCGAGGAAAGAAAGGGTTGGTTGCACAGTTTTGGGTTTCTTGACTTGGAGATTCATGGCAGAACCGTCCAAGCTTTGGTGGAAAAAGGTGTCACTCATAATTTTATGATGACCAAGTTAGCAAGGGAAGTTGGATTACAGATTATTTCCAAGGATGTGGAGGTCAAGGCAATGAACTCAAGGGCTAAGGTGCCAGGATTGACAGGTGATGTGTCGGTTCGAATTGAAGATTGGAAGGGTTGTTTGGAGTTCACAGTGATGGAGATGAACGTATTTGACATGATATTATGGAAGGATTTTTTGAAGGGAAACAAGGCACTTGTCATCTTGTTTTGCAATTAGATTATGTTGATTAGAGACACACATACATGGAATTTTCCTACTCACCAGCAACGTAGGGAGGTGAAGGTGCAACATGTGTTTGCACTAAGTATGAGTATGGCGATGCAGGATGTAGATGTTGAGACATATGCGACAATCATCAGGGAGTTCGAGGATGATGATGGGGTGGGGATGCCTATTCTAGTTGAGATTTCTGATTTATGGGCCAAATGTCAGATCTTATGCAGATTTGCTTGATGAGTTGTCGAAAGTACTACCATCGAGATGTGATGGTATTTATAACATTGAGCTAGGCCCAGGAAGGAACCACGAGAAAAATCTCATTATCATTTGTCGGGGCCGGAGTTGGAGGAGTTGAAACGATAGTTGAAGGAATTGGTTGATGCGGGTTTCATAATAACTTCAAGTTATCATAGTGCTCAACATTTTTAAGAAGAAAGAAGGACATGAATGAGTTACAGAGGTGTTGTGATTATCATGCACTTAATAAGTAGATGATAAAGAACCATTAGGGGAATTTTGAGGTATAAAATGGGCCTCCTAAGGAAATTATAAAATAATAGTGGAAATAATAAAATAAGATTTGATTACATCATCAAATTTTAGAGGGAAAAAAGAAAAAATATTTTTTCAACTCGTATTTTCAACTTATCTAACAAATTTTTTACTCGAATTTGAGGCAAGAGTACTGGTGGATGCAAATTTGGTTCCCATCCAAGGAGTACCCTGTTGCAATACTTTCGATGGACCACCTTACACAAAAAATGAGAAATACATGGAAAACGTGATTGCAATCATGTTTTCCATGTAGCAAGGTCCATCAAAAGTATTCAACATGGGTACTCTTTGGATGATGAATTCAATTTTTCATCCAACAACTACTTTAGCTCGAAATTCGAGTAAAAACTTTGGGAGATAGATTGAAATTACGAGTTGAAAAAGTAGTTTTATTATTTTATTATTTTTTAATCTTTTTACCCTTTTACTTAAAAAATGGGGAATCATCCCCCATGGTTGACATCATCATCTTTAATCCTATTGGTTTTTATACAGTTTATTTTGGTTATACATTTTTCTTAGGAAGCCCATTTTAGACCTCAAAATTTCCCTAATGATGTATCATTTACCACTTGTTGCGAATTGTTTCGATAAGATTGTGAAAGCACGAGTGTTTTTTAAGTTCGATTTGAGACATGTGTATTATCAGGTGCAGATAGCAAAGGGCGATGAGAAGAAGACCGTGATAGTGACAAGCTATGGGATTTTTGAATTTCTTGTCATGCCATTCAGGTTGTGCAATGCTCCTATTGGGTTTTGTACAATGATGAACAATGTTCTGCGTCCATTCCTAGATACATTTGTAGTTGTATACTTGGATGAAATCATGGTGTTTTGTGACAACATGGAGGATCATAAGAACCACTCAGATTTGGTATTTGAGGCATTGAGGAAGAATTTCTTTTTCTTAAAGTAGTCTAACTGTATGTTCGCTAAGATCAAGGTTCTGTTCCTTGGACACATAGCGGGTCAAGGTAACATTAAGATGAAGCCGAGACGGGTGCAGGAAATTGAGGTGGAGACGAGCAGGGTGCGGGAAATTGAGGATTGGGCGAAATTGAGGATTGGGTCGAATTGAAGAATTTCCATGATATTAGAGTCTTCTTGGGGATGATCAACTACCAGCGTAATTTTGTAGAGGGGTATTCCAAGGTGATAACGCCATTGACATGCCTTTTCAAGAAGGATAAGCAATG
Source organism: Pinus albicaulis (assembly GCA_034641835.2). Taxonomy (NCBI): domain Eukaryota; kingdom Viridiplantae; phylum Streptophyta; class Pinopsida; order Pinales; family Pinaceae; genus Pinus; species Pinus albicaulis. The sequence continues at coordinate 221,347,133 of CM076576.1, forward strand.
GAATTGGACAGAGAAGTGTTGAGCAACATTTGAAGAATTGAAGAGGAGGATGGTGACAGCTCTGATACTGAAGCTACCAGACTTTGAGAGAACATTTGAGGTGCACACATATGCTTCTAATTTTTCGATTGGGGGATTTCTCATTCAGGATGGGAATCCAGTGGCATATGAGAGTCGAAAGTTGCAAGATAGAGAGCGATGATATCTGGTTCATGAGAAGGAGATGACTGCCATCATTCATTGTTTACAGATATGGAGGCATTACTTGATTGGGAATCCTTTTGTTGTCAATACTGACATCGTTGCAATGAGTTATTTTGCATTCCAACCGTAGTTTTCAACGAAGCAAGCTCGTTGGCAAGACTTCTTGGCAGAGTTTTACATGACTATTGAGTACATGATGGGTAGAATCAAAGCAGTTGCAGATGCCCTCAACAGGAAGGGACATTTAGATGTTCTTGGGGAGGAAGAAGACCTTTTTGAATGCAATAGGAGTCAGGTTAACATGACCAATGCGATGTAGAATAGACTTTGTGCTACTGTGGGTACATATATTGAGGCGAAGAGCACTCTAAAGTAGGTGAAGGAGGGGAAGACTCAGAAGTTTTTCCTATGGGATGGGCTCTTTTTCTATGAGAACCGACTCTACATTCTGATGTCATTTAGACTTAGGAGGCACCTCCTAAAGGACTGCCAGTGGCCGCCCATGGAAGCATTGTTCTTTGGCATTATTAGAGAGAGGATAATTTTGGGAGAAGATGAGGGAGGATGTGGAGGAGTATGTACACATGTGCATCATTTATCAGTAGGAAAAATCAGATAACCAAAGATAGGGAGGATTATTGTAGCCTTTACTGATTCCGGAGAGAGTTTGGATGATTTTTTCGATGGACTTCCTCATTCAGTTATCACACGTGCAGGGGTATAATGGGATTATGGTTATTATAGACCATTTTTCCAAGTATGAAGTCTTCGTTCCGATGAAGATACCATGTGGGGGCGAGAAGACTGCTGAGCTATTCTTCAAAACTGTTATGAATTTTTGGGGAGTGCCTTGATTATTGTGTCGAACTGAGATCCATGTTTTACAGGCAGATTTTAGACCACTTTGTTCAAGTTGGTTGGGACAAAGTTGTTGTAGAGTTCGAGTTACCATCCGCAGACAAATGGGAAGACTGAACAGATTAATACATTGTTAGAGGACTACTTGAGACACTATGTGATGGATGATCAGAAAAATTGGGCTGAACTCTTGGATGTGGCTTAGTTTAGCTACAATTTGAGGAAGATTTATGCAACCAAGTATAGTCCATTTGAGTTGTTCAATGGACAGATGCCAGTTGCTCCACACATTGTGCTACCGAGGGGATTTTTAAGGAGTCCACATGCAAAGAGATTCCTAATAGCATGGGAGGAGTCTTTGGAGTTAGCATGAGTGAACCTGCATGATGTTGCAAGGAGGATGAAGAAATGGGCAGATAAGGATAGACGAGACACACACTTTGATGTTGGGGATATGATTTTTCTGAAGATTATCGGAGATCAGTTTCAAGCATAGAAAGGGACTTCAAGATCTTTGACGAGGAAGTATGAAGGGCCATTGCGGGTGAAGAAGCGAGTTGGGGAAGTTCCTTATGAGTTGGAGCTTCCAAACCACATGCGTTCGAAACATCCTGTGTTACATATGAGTCAACTCAAGAGATGTAGAGTACTTGATTCACATCATCCTGAGAGGATAGCACCACTGAGGGGACTAGCCATGATTTTAACTTGGTTTTGGATAAGATCTTGGATCTTAGGACTACAGATGTTTGGAGTGTCGCACAGAGGAAGTTATTCATTCAATGGAAGGATGCACCAGAGGAGAGTGGTTGGGAGACAAATGTTTTGTTGTGGATATGGAAAAAGAGATTGCAGAGTATAACGAGCAGTTGGCACAATCGATAGGATTGTCGAGGATGACAATGACTCATGGTGGGGGAGGATATCAGGACCTCGAGTCAAAATCACCGCCCTTGGGCGAGACGGGCGCCCAACCAGGCACACATGACACTTATGCAAGTCGTGGGTACGGTCGTGCTCGTGATGTGTGACGGGTGTGTGGACGTAATGGTTGGTGCTCGCCCGACTTGGGTTCGGTTAAAGGGGACTCGAGGAACGATGATGGAAACTCGAATTCAGTTAAACGCGATGGGGTAGAATGTGCAACGAGGGTGCACACCCGGACAATGCGCCCACCCTCGGGCACGGGAGAAATGAACATGGGTGACACAAGAAAACCAAGAGGCGAAAAACCAAACGTGATGGAAAGTGCAACGAGTCACGGTGGGCGAACTACACAACATGGTGGTGGTTATGAGCATCGAGTCGATGCACATGGTCGAGCGATGGGCATGTTGGTCACATTGTGGGTAGGTTGGCTTGGTGGGTCGATGCCCCAAGCGACACGACCCATGGGAAATAAAATTTGGTAGGCAGCATATTAATGCACAAGGATCATGGGTGGAAGAGGACCATCGAACAACCACATACCTCACACTTTAACGTTTGCAGTACGAAGGAGACGAAGGTGTGATGCGATATTCACAGTGGAATGAGAGGCACGACAGGAGTGGGAAATGTGCTTGCGTTGCGGGCAGGGTATAGCGATCGTCAGATTTTTTTCAGGCTACAACGTGTACCATTCAGGCTACAACACATAGTGAAAAGTGGCGGGCAGCGACAAGTTGTAGCGCAGGTTTTGGTCACAACGTGCAGATTCGGATGTGCAGCACGTTTGGGCGAAACAACTGTGCAATGTTCACTGGTGACATACTATATGTTGAGTTGGTCATGACAGGCAGGACTTGACACGACTGAGTTGGCAGCATGCGAAATTTAGACCATTGTGTAGAAAAACTTGGGTAGAGTGTCGAGCCCGTGCATGGTCGCCCTCCCCTTGTACATTATTATAAATTTATAGAATTTTATAATGAAAATATAAATTTGGATAAATATTGTGTCGGTCTCATGCTTGATATATTTGTACCGTTTTGTTATGCATTTTCGCAGATAACATAATAATGGAAGAAAACATAAGTAATAATGTTGGTAGGCATAGTCCGGAAGATGAGAAAAAAGTTAAGTATGGAAGTCTAGCTGGTGCTGCACGACGACCCGAATGGTGGAACCGACTCAGGGGCATGACACTCGCCCTCCCATGCAGTCTTAATCCAACGTTGTTTCACACCCTCCCCTAAACCTATACAACAACCTATATTCACAACTAATCTAAACGAAATGTCAAAAGCATTGTTCATCACGATTTTGAGCAGTGAGATTTTTACGTTATCCATATTGCTAATTCATCAAAAGTATTTATTAGTAAGATTTAGCTTAATTTATTGAAGTGAATTTTGGCTCATAATTTAATAAAAAAAATTAATAAAATCGTAATATCTAATTATTTGAATTGTATATTTAGATAAAACTATTTTTTTTTTTAAATTATAAATTTATATAATTTTAAAATTAAATGTTTTAATTAAATTTTAAATAAAATTAATTAAAAAATCCATCTTAGATTATAAAATATGACCACTTTTCATATGGAAAATATAATGTCATGACAATAATAAGATCATACTAACAAAAGAAAATTATCGATTAGGCTAACAACAAAGGAAAACAGATCGATGTGATAATTGACAAAAGAATTGCAATGCAAAAAAAACTAATCAATTAAAACTCTTCATCGGACTTTGGTTGTTTTTTTCTTGAGTATGTACAGGATCAACTCTCGAAGTATGATCACCATCAATTGTCCTGACTAATGGTTTTTCTATTTGATACTTTTCCAAAACCTCCAAATAGTCCATCACAAGAGGATTTGTCCAGAGTGCTCCAAAAGGGGCATCACCTCCCGTTACCCAACCAAGATGGCCACCATTCAGTGTCACTACCAGCAAGTAATTAGGATTTTCCAAAAAGAAAAACTACTGGTTATGACAACGTCAAAGTCACTAAGAAAATATTAAATATAAAAATAATGTGTTCCATATTAGCTTGCTCTGGTTATGACATTACAATGAAGGTAATAGAAACCTTGAAAATTGGATACAAATAGTTTAAAGATGAAGCTATCTTCAAGGGTGGTGCTTTCTCTTTTGTTTTCTCTAAAATTCAATCATGGTATGAGTTAAAGTTACAATTTAGAACCAAAAGTACTCTCCTACTAAGAGATTTGTGTGGTTGTTCTACTGAGACATGAACCGACCTGAAGGCCTTTCTCTTAGATTTTAGGTAGATGCACCCATTTGTACTCTTTGTTGGACTATATGTTTTGTTAATATAAGTTGCATTTTTCAAAAGAAAACTTGAAACTGTTGCCATTCAGGTTGTGCAATGCTCCTACTGGGTTTTGTACAATGATGAACAATGTTCTGCGTCCATTCCTGGATACATTTGTAGTTGTATACTTGGATGAAATCATGGTGTTTTGTGACAACATGGAGGATCATAAGAACCACTCAGATTTGGTATTTGAGGCATTGAGGAAGAATTTTTTTTTCTTAAAGTAGTCTAAGTGTATGTTCGCTAAGATCAAGGTTCTCTTCCTTGGACACATAGTGGGTCAAGGTAACATTAAGATGAAGCCGAGAAGGGTGCAGGAAATTGAGGATTGGGTCGAATTGAAGAATTTCCATGATATTAGAGTCTTCTTGGGGATGACCAACTACCAGCGTAAGTTTGTAGAGGGGTATTCCAAGGTGATAGCGCCATTGACATACCTTTTCAAGAAGGATAAGCAATGGAATTGGACAGAGAAGTGTTGAGCAACATTTGAAGAATTGAAGAGGAGGATGGTGACAGCTCTGATACTGAAGCTACCAGACTTTGAGAGACCATTTGAGGTGCACACATATGCTTCTAATTTTTCGATTGGGGGATTTCTCATTCAGGATGGGAATCCAGTGGCATATGAGAGTCGAAAGTTGCAAGATAGAGAGCGATGATATCTGGTTCATGAGAAGGAGATGACTGCCATCATTCATTGTTTACAGATATGGAGGCATTACTTGATTGGGAATCCTTTTGTTGTCAATACAGACAACGTTGCAATGAGTTATTTTGCATCCCAACCGTAGTTGTCAACGAAGCAGGCTCGTTGGCAAGACTTCTTGGCAGAGTTTTACATGAATATTGAGTACATGATGGGTAGACTCAAAGCAGTTGCAGATGCCCTCAACAGGAAGGGACAATTAGATGTTCTTGGGGAGGAAGAAGACCTTTTTGAATGCAATAGGAGTCAGGTTAACATGACCAATACGATGTAGAATAGACTTCGTGCTACTGTGTGTACATATATTGAGGCGAAGAGCATTTTAAAGTAGGTGAAGGAGGGGAAGACTCGGAAGTTTTTCATATGGGATGGGCTCTTGTTCTATGAGAACTGACTCTACATTCTGATGTCATTTGGACTTAGGAGCCTCCTAAAGGAGTGCCAGTGGCCGCCCATGGAAGCATTGTTATTTGGCATTATTAGAGAGAGGATACTTTTGGGAGAAGATGAGGGAGGATGTGGAGGAGTATGTACACATGTGCATCATTTATCAGTAGGCAAAATCATATAACCAAAGATAGGGAGGATTATTGTAGCCTTTACTGATTCCGGAGAGACCTTGGATGAGTGTTTCGATGGACTTCGTCATTCAGTTATCACACGTGCGGGGGTATAATGGGATTATGGTTATTATAGACCATTTTTCCAATTATGAAGTCTTCATTCCGATGAAGATACCATGTGGGGGCGAGAAGACTGCTGAGCTATTCTTCAAAACTGTTATGAATTTTTGGGGAGTGCCTTGATTATTGTGTCGAACTGAGATCCATGTTTTACAGGCAGATTTTAGACCACTTTGTTCAAGTTGGTTGGGACAAAGTTGTTGTAGAGTTCAAGTTACCATCTGCAGACAAATGGGAAGACTGAACGGATTAATACACATTTAGAGGACTACTTGAGACACTATGTGATGGATGATCAAAAAAATTGGGCTGAACTCTTGGATGTGGCTCAGTTTAGCTACAATTTGAGGAAGATTTATGAAACCAAGTATAGTCCATTTGAGTTGTTCAATGGACAGATGCCAGTTGCTCCACACATTGTGCTACCGAGAAGATTTTTAAGGAGTCCACATGCAAAGAGATTCCTAATAGCATGGGAGGAGTCTTTGGAGTTAGCACGAGTGAATCTGCATGATGTTGCAAGGAGGATGAAGAAATTGGCAGATAAGGATAGACGAGACGCACACTTTGATGTTGGGGATATGATTTTTCTGAAGATTATCGGAGATCAGTTTCAAGCATAGAAAGGGACTTCGAGATATTTGACGAGGAAGTATGAAGGGCCATTGCGGGTGAAGAAGCGAGTTGGGGAAGTTCCTTATGAGTTGGAGCTTCCAAACCACATGCGTTCGAAACATCCTGTGTTACATATGAGTCAACTCAAGAGATGTAGAGTACTTGATTCACATCATCCTGAGAGGATAGCACCACTGAGGGGAATAGCCATGATTTTAACTTGGTTTTGGATAAGATCTTGGATCTTAGGACTACAGATGTTTGGAGTGTCACACAGAGGAAGTTATTCATTCAATGGAAGGATGCACCAGAGGAGAGTGGTTGGGAGACAAATGTTTTGTTGTGGATATGGAAAAAGAGATTGCAGAGTATAACGAGCAGTTGGCACAATCGATAGGATTTTCGAGGATGACACTGACTCATGGTGGGGGAGGATATCAGGACCTCGAGTCAACATCACCGCCCTTGGGCGAGATGGGCGCCCAACCAGGCACACATGACACTTATGCAAGTCGTAGGTACGGTCGTGCTCGTGATGTGTGACGGGGTGTGGACGTAATGGTTGGTGCTCGCCTGACTTGGGTTCGGTTAAAGGGGACTCGAGGAACGATGATGGAAACTCGAATTCAGTTAAACGCAATGGGGTAGAATGTGCGACGAGGGTGCACACCCGGACAACGCGCCCACCCTCGGGCACGGGAGAACTGAACATGGGTGACACAAGAAAACCAAGAGGCGAAAAACCAAACGTGATGGAAAGTGCAACGAGTCACGGTGGGCGAACTACACAACATGGTGGCAGGTATGAGCAGCGAGTCGATGCACATGGTCGAGTGATGGGCATGTTGGTCACATTGTGGGTAGGTTGGCTTGGTGGGTCGATGCCCCAAGCGACACGACCCATGGGAAATAACATTTGGTAGGCAGCATATTAATACACAAGGATCGTGGGTGGAAGAGGACCATCGAACAACCACATACCTCACACTTTAACGTTCGCAGTACGAAGGAGACGAAGGTGTGATGCGACATTCACAGTGGAATGAGAGGCACGACAGGTGTGGGAAATGTGCTTGCGTTGCGGGCAGGGTATAGCGATCGTCAGAGTTTTTTCAGGCTACAACATGTACCATTCAGGCTACAACACATAGTGAAAAGTGGCGGGCAGCGACAAGTTGTAGCGCAGGTTTTGGTCACAACGTGCAGATTCAGATGTGCAGCGCGTTTGGGCGGAACAACTGTGCAAAGTTCACTGGTGACATGACTATATGTTGAGTTGGTCATGACAGGCAGGACTTGACACGACTGAGTTGGCAGCATGCGAAATTTAGACCATCGTGTAGAAAAACTTGGGTAGAGTGTCGAGCCCGTGCATGGTCGCCCTCCCCTTGTACATTATTATAAATTTATAGAATTTTATAATGCAAATATAAATTTGGATAAATATTGTGTCGATCTCATGCTTGATATATTTGTACCGTTTTGTTATGCATTTTCGCAGATAACATAATAATGGAAGAAAACATAAGTAATAATGTTGGTAGGCGTAGTCCGGAAGATGAGAAAAAAGTTAATTATGGAAGTCTAGCTGGTGTCGCATGACGACCCGAATGGTGGAACCGACTCAGGGGCATGACACTCGCCCTCCCATGCAGTCTTAATCCAACGTTGTTTCACACCCTCCCCTAAACCTATACAACAACCTATATTCACAAATAATCTAAACGAAATGTCAAAAGCATTGTTCATCACGATTTTGAGCAGTGAGATTTTTACGTTATCCATATTGCTAATTCATCAAAAGTATTTATTAGTAAGATTTAGCTTAATTTATTGAAGTGCATTTTGGCTCATAATTTAATAAAAAAATTTAATAAAATCGTAATATCTAATTATTTGAATTGTATATTTAGATAAAACTATTTTTTTTTAATTTATAAATTTATATAATTTTAAAATTAAATGTTTTAATTAAATTTTAAATAAAATTAATTAAAAAATCCATATTAGATTACAAAATATGACCACTTTTCATATGGAAAATATAATGTCATGACAATAATAAGACCATACTAACAAAAGAAAATTATCGATTAGGCTAACAACAAAGGAAAATAGATCGATGTGATAATTGACAAAAGAATTGCAATGCAAAAAAAACTAATCAATTAAAACTCTTCATCGGACTTTGGTTGTTTTTTTCTTGAGTATGTACAGAATCAACTCTCGAAGTATGATCACCATCAATTGTCCTGACTAATGGTTTTTCTATTTGATACTTTTCCAAAACCTCCAAATAGTCCATCACAAGAGGATCTGTCTAGAGTGCTCCAAAAGGGGCATCACCTCCCGCTACCCAACCAAGATGGCCACCATTCAGTGTCACTACCAGCAAGTAATTAGGATTTTCCAAAAAGAAAAATATTTTGGTTATGACAACATCAAAGTCAACCAGAAAATATGCAATATAAAAATAATGTGTTCCATATTAGCTTGCTGCAGTTATAACATTACAATGAAGGTAATAGAAACCTTGAAAATTGGATACAAATAGTTTAAAGATGAATCTCTTCAAGGGTGGTGCTTTCTCTTTTGTTTTCTCTAAAATTCAATCATGATGTAAGTTAAAGTTACAATTTAGACCCAAAAGTACTCTCCTACTAAGAGATTTGTGTGGTTGTTCTACGTTTACAGGACATGAACCGACCTGAAGGCCTTTCTCTTAGATTTTAGGTAGATGCACCCATTTGTACTCTTTGTTTGGACTATATGTTTGTTAATATAGTACATTTTTCAAAAAGAAAACTTGAAAGCTGTTGAACTTTTTCTCTAAAATTCTATATACTCTTTGTTGAAATATATATGTTTAGTTAATCAAATTCATATGTAGAATTCATTTGAAATTAACTTGTTTGCTTGAAAATGTAAGTCTTCTATACATAAAAATTATGATGTATCTAGAATGTTTCACAATGTCTTGCAAGGATTCCAAAAATTTCAAGCAAAGCTTATTGAAAAATGTTCAATATATGCAAAGGAAGATATATACATATATATATATATATATATATATATATATATATATATATATATATATATATATAAAATCTTATTAAAATCTTATAAACATATACTGGTAGATTAAATTCTAAAAACGTATAATTATATTTTGATCTATCCTAAATTTCCACTTGTAATAGATTAAATGCTAAAAACCTATAATTATATTTTGATTTATCCTAAATTTCCACCTGTAGTTTCAAGACAAGAAATAATTGATCATAGATCTAAAATCTTCTTCTTCATTACTAAATTAATAATTGAGAAGCATAGTTGTAGGATTTTGAACTTCGGGTGTAATGAAACTACTAATATACTAAGTTACTAACTTTACTTTCAGTGGTAATAAGTAACACACTGTATTTATTAAACACTACCTGTGTATCAAACAACATGTCAGTCTCCTAAGTCCGTACAAATATAAATGTGGCATGTGTAATGTGATCATCCCTCAAATGAATATCATTATCAATTATAGATTTTGAAATATAAATCATAAATGTAATGCATGCACGTTCTTGGTAGCTCTCTTCCATCCAGAAATGATTCCTTCAAACCAAATACTTAGGGATTTCCCCTCCTGCATAATGCGAAGCTAGTGAGACCTATTGACTAACATTAGAGGCAAGCAGTAAAATTGGACCTTCTGGAAGAATCATCCTAACTAAACTGATCCGATTGGAGAGATATCACTCAGTCGAATTGAAAATTGACTTTCGAGTGAATTTTATGTTGCACGAGTTTCTATTAAGTTAGTATTTTTGTATTTTGGGTGGGGAATGAGTATTTTATAAGACTTTAAGTTTTGGCTAAATTTACAGAAAATAGTTGTAATAATATAATATATTAAAATTTAATTTATTTCTATTTAAATCTTGCTAATTAGAATTGGTCAAGAATCTCATTTGGATAGAATGAATTTCCGTAAACGGGTTGTTTTTCTTAGTTCCAGACCCATATCTAGATCTAGACCCAGAGGCATACCCTCCCCTTCCCATAGTTCTATCAGTTTAAGCAACACCCAAGCTAGCAGCTTCAACTACACCTAAGTTTCCACTTATTTGTTGCAGTGAACATCAAAAATATGCTGCAGTAAAGCTCCTAAAAAACTCCCAAGTACCCATTAAAACTCTTGACGGTTTTGGAGCATTTCTTACCATCTCCCAAACTCCCATGAGCGGAGATCTCCATGAGTCGGGAGCTTCAGGTACGTGCTCTCTCCAATGCCAGGTAGCTATACATGTATAACTATAAGTCAATCATATAGCATGAACTATGTCGATGCTTTAACATAAGAGTCCAGAGAGCTACAAATTTGCCTTTCATATTGGCCCCGCGGCCTGGAGCATACCATATATGATAATTACGGGAGTTGGGAAAATGCAAAATAGCCCTGAGCCACAACCACAAAGTGGCCTTGGCTAGCCTTGTCAAAATAGGTTCAAGGAATCCCCTGTTCCAGATGTGGCATCATAGCCCGTCTTGGCATGGATTGCTTTGGGTCCTCTTTGTACTCCACTTTTTCCTGAAATATCATTTGGTTATAGGACCACCAACTAAAGTAAAATATACTATTAGAAAGGGAAAACAACCAAAGTGTTGTATTGAATCCTCACTCGTACAGGAATGACAAATGAACTTCAAATTGGGACTTGCCCACGCTACAACGAAAACAAATATGTCATGTGCTAAACAAGTGATTGGAATATTCTACTTCTATCTTCCCTAGTGGGCATAGGTTAAAGCTCGAGAAACCCCATTTAACTAAGTTTTCCTGAATCCCATAAGAGGACCTTGTTGTTAAGGGCCAACCTGAAAGTGATTTCACTAAATTTTATTTAAATTAGTGTAACATTTCTTTACATTCAAAACAGTAAGGTGGAGAAGAAAAGCAACGATTTTTTGAACCAAGATAAATCTCTCCTACATATTTTGTAAATTTTAATATTTTTTAAAATTATTTTTACTATATAAATATCGTGTTGGTCTCATGCTTCATGTATTTGTATTGTTTTGTGATGAATTTCCGCACATAACAACCAATGGAAGAAAACATAAGTAATAATATTAGTAGGCGTAGTCCGGAAGATGAGAAAAAAGTTAAGTATGGAAGTCTAGCCAGTGCCACACGATGCCCCGAATGGTGAAACCGACTCTGGGGCGTGACAAATGGTTTCATAGCTAGTACAACAAGATGCAAGAAAGACCAGAGATGTATGCAGGCCAAATTTCTCGAGGAAAGAAAGGGTTGGTTGCACAGTTTTGGGTTTCTTGACTTGGAGATTCATGGCAAAACCGTCCAAGCTTTGGTGGAAAAAGGTGTCACTCATAATTTTATGATGACCAAGTTAGCAAGGGAAGTTGGATTGCAGATTATTCCCAAGGATGTGGAGGTCAAGGCAATAAACTCAAGGGCTAAGGTGTCAGGATTGACAGGTGATGTGTTGGTTCGAATTGAAGATTGGAAGGGTTGTTTGGAGTTCACAGTGATGGAGATGAACATATTTGACATGATATTATGGAAGGATTTTTTGAAGGGAAACAAGGCACTTGTCATCTTGTTTTGCAATTAGATTATGTTGATTAGAGACACACATACATGGAATTTTTCTACTCACCAGCAACGTAGGGAGGTGAAGGTGCAACATGTGTCTGCACTAAGTATGAGTATGGCGATGCAGGATGTAGATGTTGAGACATATGCGACAATCATCAGGGAGTTCGAGGATGATGATGGGGTGGGGATGCCTATTCTAGCCGAGATTTCTGATTTATGGGCCAAATATGCAGATCTTATGCTTGATGAGTTGTTGAAAGTACTACCACAGAGATGTGTAATGGACTATAACATTGAGCTAGAGCCGGGGAAGGAACCACCAGAAAAATCTCATTATCATTTGTCAAGGTCGGAGTTGGAGGAGTTGAAACAACAGTTGAAGGAATTGGTTGATGCAGGTGTCATACTAACTTCAAGGTCCCCATATGGTGCTCCAACATTTTTTAAGAAGAAGAAGGACATGAATGAGTTACGGAGGTGTTGTGATTATCATGCACTTAATAAGTAGATGATAAAGAACCATTAGGGGAATTTTGAGGTATAAAATGGGCCTCCTAAGGAAATTATAAAATAATAGTGGAAATAATAAAATAAGATTTGATTACATCATCAAATTTTAGAGGGAAAAAAGAAAAATTATTTTTTCAACTCGTATTTTCAACTTATCTAACAAATTTTTTACTCGAATTTCGAGCAAGAGTACTTGTTGGATGCAAAATTTAATTCCCCATCCAAGGAGTACGCCTGTTGCATACTTTCAATGGACCCTGCTACATGGAAAATGAGAAATACATGGAAAACGTGATTGCAATCATGTTTTCCATGTAGCAAGGTCCATCAAAAGTATTCAACATGGGTACTCTTTGGATGATGAATTCAATTTTTCATCCAACAACTACTCTAGCTCGAAATTCGAGTAAAAACTTTGGGAGATAAATAGAAATTACGAGTTGAAAAAGTAGTTTTATTATTTTATTATTTTTTAATCTTTTTACCCTTTTACATAAAAAATGGGGAATCATCCCCCATGGTTGACATCATCATCTTGAATCCTATTGGTTTTTATACAGTTTATTTTGGTTATACATTTTTCTTAGGAAGCCCATTTTAGACCTCAAAATTTCCCTAATGATGTATCATTTACCACTTGTTGCGAATTGTTTCGATAAGATTGTGAAAGCACGAGTGTTTTTTAAGTTCGATTTGAGACATGTGTATTATCAGGTGCAGATAGCAGAGGGCGACGAGAAGAAGACCGTGATAGTGACAAGCTATGGGATTTTTGAGTTTCTTGTCATGCCATTCAGGTTGTGCAATGCTCCTACTGGGTTTTGTACAATGATGAACAATGTTCTGCGTCCATTCCTGGATACATTTGTAGTTGTATACTTGGATGAAATCATGGTGTTTTGTGACAACATGGAGGATCATAAGAACCACTCAGATTTGGTATTTGAGGCATTGAGGAAGAATTTTTTTTTCTTAAAGTAGTCTAAGTGTATGTTCGCTAAGATCAAGGTTCTGTTCCTTGGACACATAGTGGGTCAAGGTAACATTACGATGAAGCCGAGAAGGGTGTAGGAAATTGAGGATTGGGTCAAATTGAAGAATTTACATGATATTTGAGTCTTCTTGGGGATGACCAACTACCAGCGTAAGTTTGTAGAGGGGTATTCCAAGGTGATAACGCCATGGACATACCTTTTCAAGAAGGATAAGCAATGGAATTGGACTGAGAAGTGTTGAGCAACATTTGAAGAATTGAAGAGGAGGATGGTGACAGCTCTGATACTGAAGCTACCAGACTTTGAGAGACCATTTGAGGTGCACACATATGCTTCTAATTTTTCGATTGGGGGATTTCTCATTCAGGATGGGAATTCAGTGGCATATGAGAGTCGAAAGTTGCAAGATAGAGAGCGATGATATCTGGTTCATGAGAAGGAGATGACTGCCATCATTCATTGTTTACAGATATGGAGGCATTACTTGATTGGGAATCCTTTTGTTGTCAATACTGACAGCGTTGCAATGAGTTATTTTGCATCCCAACCGTAGTTGTCAACGAAGCAGGCTCTTTATTTTGCAGTCTTAATCCAACATTGTTTCACACCCTCCCCTAAACCTATACAACAACCTATATTCACAACTAATCTAAACGAAATGTCAAAAGCATTGTTCATCACGATTTTGAGCAGTGAGATTTTTACGTTATCCATATTGCTAATTCATCAAAAGTATTTAATTAGTAAGATTTAGCTTAATTTATTGAAGTGCATTTTGGCTCATAATTTAATAAAAAAAATTAATAAAATCGTAATATCTAATTATTTGAATTGTATATTTAGATAAAACTATTTTTTTTTTAAATTATAAATTTATATAATTTTAAAATTAAATGTTTTAATTAAATTTTAAATAAAATTAATTAAAAAATCCATATTAGATTACAAAATATGACCGCTTTTCATATGGAAAATATAATGTCATGACAATAATAAGACCATAATAACAAAAGAAAATTATCGATTAGGCTAACAACAAAGGAAAACAGATCGATGTGATAAGACCCCTTTACCATGTCGTTACCGAATATAGCGAGATCACTAATTGTCAAACATATTCTGAAATATAGACTTATATATCATTATCATTGTCATAATGTTAAATTACTAAATATTATTTTGTATATTTTTCGTTTAAGATATTAAATTGCAATTTCTTTATCATATTTGGTTTAATGAATGGCTTTTAAATTATATTTTAATTTTTTTAATTATATTTGATAAATAAAAATTTTAATATCTTTCAACTTTAAAATAGAGAGTCGTGATTCAACACTCAAAAAAATAGGATGAATTTTTTAAAAGTTTATTTTTTATAATTATGTTTATGTTTATTATTTTTTATAATTATGTTTATGTTTAGAGTTTTATTATTCTTATTTTTAAAAGTGAGGATACAAACAATCTCTCTAATTATCGGACAATTATGATTAGCTTTCTCTTAGCCAAGTTATATGGTATCATGTTGGAAAAGAAGATGAGCATATGGTTTGAAATTGAAGGTAAGCGGGCTCAAGGCCAAGCAGGTTTTAGAAGGCAACACTCAACAATGGACCGCCTCGTTATGCTTAAGATCATTATGGAGGAATGTTGTAATGACAAATCTAATCTCTTTTGTTGCTTTTTGGACTTTAGAAAGGATTTCGATACAGTGTCTAAAAATAACCTATGGAATAGATTAGAAGAGCTAAAGGTTCCTTTCGAGTTGAGAGTTGCCGCTATAAGGTTATATGAGAATGTAATTGTAAATTTTAAGAGCAATGAGGGGTGGTTGAAAGATATTAAGTGTAATATTGGAGTTAAACAAGGTTTCCCCCTCTCCCCTACCCTATTTGGCATTTACATAGACAAGCTAGAAGGTTGTTTAGAGGAAGCAGGTTGTGCTGGCACAATCTTCGTTGGAATAGTCATCCTTCTTCTCTATGCTAACGATATTGTTCTTTCGGCAAGGTGTCCATTTGATCTTGATAAGCAACTAAGGCTTCTTAAGGATTTCTGCTCTACCATGGGTATGATTATTAACACTGATAAAACAAAAGTTATGATTATCAAATCCACGCTAATTTTGTGTATGACAATAACAACTTGGAGGAAGTGTCTTCTTACAGGTACCTAGGAATTGATATTCATCACAAGCTCAACTGGAACTATATCATTGAGAAAAGGGTTAATGGAAGGTGGAAATCTTATTTTGGTCTTGAATATAACTGTAAAACAACAGACCTTATGATGTGGGATAAAAAGAAGCTCCTCTTTGAAACTTTAGTCACTCATGTTATCTTGTATGAATGTGAGGTTTGGGGTTGCAACATCTCTAGAGAATCCTGGAGAAATATTGAGCAAATCCAGAAGCGTTTTATAACGTATAACCTAAAAATTAAGAGCAGTACACCCTATATTATTCTCCTTATAGAAGTGGGTCTTTCCCCTATCAAGAGCCTAGCTATGGTTAGGCTCTTATTGTATAAGCACAAAATCAATAGCATGGGAGACCATAGACATCCTAAGCTAGCTTTAAATTCCAGCCAAAACCACCTAAGGCTCAAACGAGGTTGGTATAAAGATACCACGACCTGATTAAACCATTGGGAGATTGAAAAAAATGTTGCATTGCAAAATATTAATAACATAAAAAATATTGTTACTTCTAAGTTTAAAGAGAAAATGTGGTGTGAGAAAGATTTAGAGGCTAAAAGAAAATTAAGATATTATAAAGAGGTCATCAACCGTACTCTAGAAGATCAAAAGTATCTATGTTTTAACTATCTCAAAGAAAAAAATTAATATAGCCAAGATAAGAACGAACTCTCATGAACTCCATAGTGAAACAGGTCGTTGGGTAGTTCCTAAAACACCATGGGTGGAAAGGATCTACCATCTCTATGAGAATATGAACATTGAGGATGAAAATCACTTCCTCTTAGAGTGCCCTGCGTACACCCACATTAGATATCAGTTTCAGAATCTTTGTTGCAATACTAACCTTCCTAGCCTTTTAATATGTCAAAATTATAGTGAGCTCGGGACGCTTCTCTCCAAGCTCTTTAAGCATAGAAGTACATTTTAAAACAAACTAAATTCTTTAGATCCAATAGACCAAAGTTTGGTTCAGTGGACGTTAACCATCATTAAAATAATAATAATAATAATAAATTATATATGTGTGTGTGTGTATTTTCAAATTGATGTTAAAATAGATTTTTTTGACAAAATAATTGACCGTTTCACTATGATCAGTTTTATTATTTTAGATGAGAAAAAGCTAATTTTCAAAGGTGAAATTTAATTTAATTTTTTTGTTTTTAAATTAAACAATATATATATATATATATATATATATATATTATATTTCATTATTTAAAAAAAAAATTAAACATTTAAGCATTGTAATGAGATGAATGAAATTACTAATTTTCATTATTTAAAAAGTATTTTTAAACACCTAAACAATGTTAAAATGTTAAATAAATATTGAAACACTATTAATTATAAAAATTCAAACTTTTTTTTTTTTTTTTTTTTTTTTTTTTTCTTTTTTCTTTTTCTTTCTTTCTTTTTTTTTTTTCCTTTTTTTTTTTTTTTCTTTTTTCTTTTTTCTTTTCTTTTCTTTCTTTCTTTCTTTTTTTTTTTTTTTTTTTTTTCCTGAGTTGGACTAATTCTATTAAGCAAAAATATGGTACAAGATGATGTTACAATCAAGAGAGACAAAAAACCGGCAGCCGGAAATGATAGGATTATCAACCTCGGTTCTAGAGAAGAAGTGAAGCAAGCAAAGAACTACAACCAAAGACTGAAAAGCAAAAAGACTGTTCTCTACCCAGAATGGGTAGAAGTCTCAACTCGAAGCTTTTTCCCTTTCCTTTTTTTGACTTTGACCCACCCATCCAAGGGTGAATGAGCAACAACAACTTGAAGACTGGGGTTCTCCGAGGGAGGGCCATCCTTTTCTGAATCAGACGAGGAGGTCATATGGACGCGTTTCTGGGCGATGGCTATATCGGAGGAATGCGCCGGTCCCTCTGTGGAAGGAACCACAGATTGAGGGGCATGATCCAGATCTGCATCGCTGGCTTCATCTTCAGAGCTAGAGGATTCAGAATCCACAACTGGAGGTGGAGAGCAAGGAGCCCATCGCTTGGATTTGTGCTTGGAGAGGTTATCCTTTTTCTTTTTTGCCGGGAGAGTAGGGCAGGTGGACTGCAGATGCCCTGTTTGGTGGCAATGGCGGCAGTGGAAGGCAGTATTTTCGTAATCCATTGTCTGGGTCCAAACAAAGTCGTTTATCTTGAGAATGATTTGGTCTGGAAGTCCTTTGCTTAAGTCTAACTCGACACATATTCTGGCATATGTGTAGAGACCAATCATTTCCCGCCTATAATCTCCCGTAATGAAACTGCCCAAGGTGTTGCCTATAGCTTTGTAGACTGCCACATGCCATAAGTGGATAGGTAGGTTTGGAAGCCTGATCCATACAGGTGTCCTGGTGATGACTGCAGTTGCTGGATCAAAATCTGGGAACCAAGGAGTTAAGAAGAGCCCTGCAGTTCCCATGAACCAAGGGCCTTCTTCTAAAGCCTTTTCATAATGCTTGCTGTCATTAAAAAGAACAATGAAATATCCTTTTGAACAGAAACTAACCTTACAATGATGAGTCCAGTTTGCATGAATCCAATCATAAAGGTCCTTAGATCGCGGCCACAGTCCGTTGAATCTGCAAATGATGGCTCTTTCTGCATATTCTTGAAGTTGATTTACAGGATCTGCATAGGTGATTTCAACAGAGGGAACTTCTTCTGTTTTGTTTACCAAAAAAGGCTTGGATTTAAGGCCTTCCGAGGGTTTGGGGATCTCTGAATGTACTGCATCTTTGTAAGAGAAGGGAGGAGCAGAGGACGACTGTCCAGCTACCCCCCCTCTCAAACGAAGGGTTAACACCAAAGAGCTGTTCCTGTTAATGCTGTAAGAAGAGATTGGTAAAATATCTTCAAGTTGCTTACCTTGAAAGAGAAGTCTCTGAAGGCTTGAAGGGATCCCAATCCGCCGTTCAAGAACCTGCTTGAGATCCAACACCAAATCTGTAGAACAGAACCATTGCATGATGGTTTTGCCTGTTGGTTGAGAAATTTGGATCTGAAAAGATTCAAAGAGGTTCCTGGACACAATGCGAGGATCTCTTGTGCTACCGAGAGCATGTCTGCCATGGCTTTGATGGGGAGGAGCTTTCCCCTTCAAAAAGAAACTGTCATTGATGGACAGAAACAAAACCGAGACAGAGGACTGGGAAACAGGGTGATTGAAAAGCCAGTCGATCTTCTCCTGACTAAAAAACACAATCTCTGCAATTTTTAAGATGCTGTAGCTGCAGTCTTTTTTTTCCTGCAAGTGGCAGCGGCTTGCAATTTTTAAGATGTTGTAGCTGCCGTATTTTTTTTCCTGCAAGTGGCAGCGGCCTGGTCAGATCTACAGAGCAGGGCCTGAGCGGAGCTAATGATGCAGGAATGAGGTCATTCGAGGGCCATTGCGGCACGAGAGCCTTCAGAGTAGGGTATGCTGTGACAGGCTTCTTAGCTGGGCGAGGAGCCATTTTCTCCAATTTTCCGGCACTACGACCTCTCTTATCTCTACCACCATGGCGGCTCTCAGTGACAGAGCCCCAACAGTATGTTGGAGGTAGAGGGATTCGCATGCAGAGAGGCAGGGTTCTCGGCCCCTTGTCGCCCACAGACCCACAACTAGTATTCAATGTAAGTTTACGCGGAGTGACGACAACCAATATAGCCACAAGCCCGCAGGGACGTTCGACCCTCGCAGAATTCCTGCCGACCAGGGGCAACAAACAAGCTTTTGGTGCCGCCATAGCGAAAAAATCAAAAGTTACCAGATGTGGGTGCGAGGAAACTAGAACAGGCCAAGATTCATGTCCATAGCAAGCGATGGAAGGTTGGGGGTCTCTGGTGGAGGGCGCTGTAAAATCCAGTTGCCAAGCTCCGCAATAATCCGGTGCATGTCCAAAGTTCGGAGGCTGCCCACTCATGGAATCGAGAGCCATGTAAACAGGAGTACCATACCCTTCTAGTGCGCAACCAGGAGGATCCGCCGCCGCGCGACCATAAGGCCCAAACCTGCAAAACCTAGATCTTCTGCTCTCCATAAGCGCTCTCGTCATAAAAATTCAAACTTATTCATTCAATATTTTTTAATTGAATTTTAAAATAACTCATAATAAAATATATATAAAAAAGGAAAGAGATAAAATGTTAGACTATGCTCAACTGAAATTATTCATTTTTGGATGACTAATGATTTAAATACCGTAAAGTTTTAGAATATTTTTTTCTATTGTTCTTAAAAAAAAGCTCAATTTTCCTTTTCTATATGAAGCATCCCCTTTAACCTTTACTTACTACATGGGTGCTCGTCGCGTTTTGTTCAAATGTGGAAGTTGGATTAAATCTTTTTTAAAGTTTAATAATTAAATTAAGCGGCAAGAAAGGCTAGCTATTTGGCCTTATTCAAATCCAATTGTATTCCTTGTTTTGATGAGGCACCTTAATCTCCTCTTATATTTAGATCCAATCTTTCAATTAACCAACATAGTTGCAGGGTTAGGGATCATAGCTTTTTAAGAGGCCTTTTTAATGACCACTTAGGAAAATATCAAACAAATGGGAATTAGGAGGTTGAACAAGCATGTGACATCTTTCTTTTGGTCGAGAAATTCTCGAAGCAAAATTTTTAAGAGCGGGCTTCATAATAGTGTCATTCATGATTCAAAATGTATTATCATTTCGATTATGCTCTTGGTTGGATTCATACTATCATTGGATAGTAGTGTGTTATGTGAATTAGATTCTCACATTGAATTGGTCATTGAGCACATGTTGAATTTTGGTGTTTGGGATAACTCATGCTATAAATATATTTCATGAAGGCATCGATTGCTATACTCATTGTTATCATTGTAAGCAAGTTTTTGTAGCTTGTCATGTACACTAGCTTCATTGTTCCAAATAGATGAATCACAAGTATGTGTTATATTCATATTTTTCATCTTTTTTAGAATTTGTGACAACAATTAATACATTGTAAATATAGAAATTCACTTCATGTAATTTTTTTGGTATTTTGTATAATGGTGTTACTTTACAAAACAAATGGTAGTTTGTGTAATGCATGTGATGGTGCTTACATAGATATATTTATGTGGTCGAAGAGATTAGTTGAATTGGTTGTAACTCGAATTTCTTCTTGATCAATGAAATACCTTACCTTCTTGGTGGATGCTTAATTGACACATTGTGGAGTCTTTACCATGTAAATTTTGTGTTGTGCCAATATTTCATTTTTTTTGTGTCATTCATTCTATGAGAGTAATAATTCTATGCAGGTTTTAAAGAAGAACAAGTGGTATCCATTAAAAAATTCTATACATTAATGGTGATTTTTCCTCGCATTGGTTAACGACATTCATCAATGGTCGGTAATCCAATGACTTCTCTTCATAATCGACATCAACACATTTATTCGCATGACTAGAATTGTACCATCAGATTTTGTAATGATTGAAGACTACATCATTTCAGCAGTTTGCAGCAGAAATCAATTTGTATCAGCAGCAATAAAGATCCCAATATTATCATAAGTACAAAGAGAACAAAGAAGAAGATCAAGTTCCTTTGTTTTGCATACTTCATGATCCAACAACATCAACAGCCACACTCTTCAGTACACACATGCAACTCATCCATTTCCAAAGGGTAAGTTAAGGAATGTCATTTTCTAACTTTTTACCATATAATTCCTTGAAACGCTAGAATGATAATTTTTGGAAAAAAAACACTTATTTTCCTCATTTCTTTACCAATACCATCAGTTGACGGGGGGGGGGGGAGGAGGGTACATTCATATTCATATTTTTCCACATTCATATCACATTCAAAAGCCCACATACTTTCAAAAGATATTAACTATTACATTATTATTATGAGCATACAATGGATTTTCAAAAGTACTTAAAAGATAATTGGATACAAACACAATCATGGTTGTCACACAAGAACCAACCATGATGCAATCCAATAGAAATATACTTTGCAACAATAATCAAAGTATCATTATGCAAATTTCAAAGATCAAAATCGAATGCAACAACAAAATATGGTTGAAACACAAGAACCAACCATGTTGCAATTCAACTAAAAGACTTTGCATAAGTATGAAGTTATCAAATGATAGCATGCAAAGTTAAGCCAAAGCTCAAAGGATAAAAAAGAATTAATGTAATAGATTGCATGAGGACATGCAATAGCTTCAGTTGGGGGGTATGTTGGGCCTTGAAATTATCATTTACTTCCATTACATTTTCACTCATATTCCTATATTATCACCTTCACTCCACCTCCATTTCACCGCATTTACTTTACCATTCTCATTATTGGGTTACATTTATGTTTTTCCAAATTTTTTTAATTCCTAGTATTTTCAAGTGAATTTGTGGTTAAAAATTAGAAAATAATATGCACATACTTATACCTAATAAGTGGAATGAGTTTTTTGCCATGTGTAGGTCAAAAAGAAGCTTCTAGAAGGGTCTTATGTGGCCTCCTAAGGCCAAATTCGGATTTGAATGGAGAAGATCATGGGATCATGAGGATATGTGTCTCATTTCCTATTTGTATTGTAACTCTAAGAGGACATGTGCCTTGTCACTTCCTATTTGGTTTGCAACTCTAGAGATATAGGGAGAGATTCATGGACTCTCATTAATAACATAGATTCTCATCTTTTTGTATAAATAGGGGAAGCTTTATCCTATCTTTTCATGTGTAAAATTGGAGTTATGCTCAAGCTTTGAATGCATAATTAGATTGTGGCACCTTACTCATGAATGTTCCTTCATTTTTATTTGGTTTTGCTTACATATGGGGCATCTCAATTTACCATCTCTCATACTTTTAGATCAGCTGCCTAAAATGTGTGACATTTACTTTCTTTTATAGTTTAAAGTTTATTTTCTTTCTTAGTATTAGTTTCAAAATGATTGTGTAATCTTTTCTTTTCTAAAAACATTTCAATAGGAAATATCTTTCTATTTTCCAATTGGATTAAGTTTGAGGAAATAGAGCTCACAGTTATTTAGTTTCCTTTCATGTTCTGTCATTTACTTTTTTATAATAGAATTATCAATTAATTGTGTCAATGGATGTTCTCAAAGGTCATTTCAAGAAGATGAGTCTGAACTAAATGATTGAATGTCTAATTCATACAGTTATTGAGTTTTTTTTCCTCTGCACAATTTACTTGCTTTCAATGAAGTAAAACTTATTTTCTTCATCATTGTCATTCCAATCAACTAGTGTGCAACAAGTAATGCATTCACATGAAAATACCATAATACTATGCTAATTCACTGTGGCTAATCAATGACACTCAATTTTGTTTTATGTTGTCATGTGACTTATGATTGTTATAACCCCTCAATAGGTAAGTTGAATGAGTTGTTTAGTGTTGTTTCTAGCATGTCTCTTTCACATTTCCTTGTCCTTTTTATTATTATTTCAAAGGCTTCAAATATTCTATTAATAAAACCATAGTTGAAATTGTTCCATGTTTGCCTACTTCTTGTAGGTTTTAATCCTGTAGATAAATTACCTGCAAACATATTCTTAAAACATAAAAATATACAATGGTGAGAACATAAAATATACACAAAGGTTTTTTGCTAGAACCTAAATTGGGAAAACAATATCAGTTTTTCATTATATCCCTTTCAATGTTACAATACATTATATACATTCTAAAGCATTCATAAACCCCAATCCATTAACCTTGGATTAGAACATAATCGTAGTTCCCTTAACTGGGTCTACAAAATACCATGGGAAAAAACCATCATTCCCAAAACCATGTGCAAAACCATGGGTAGGTTCGCCCAACATCCTTGAGTTCACATAAGAAAAATTCCTCGGGGTGTTGCCTCAGATCTAGTGTAAGGGGGCCACTGCCCCCCTGCAAACCCCTTAGCAAGGGGGGATTTTGCCCCCCTGCAACCCCCCCTCGCTGCACCTAACGCAATGTAACATTGCATGGGGCTATTTGTGGAAATAATATAACACATATCCAACACTTCCACCACTTCTTATTCGTTGCAGTACGAGAGTGAAAATGAAGTCAAGTTCAGTCTTGGTTAAGACAATGATCTTCAAGTCACTTGAATACCTTGGGATGGTAGAAAATAGCATGTTTCCTAATAAAAGGGTTCAATAGGGAGCTTCTCCACCAAGCCCATATCCATTCCTTTCACAATGGTTCAACCCCCTTAACCATACCTTGTCCTCTTAATAAGTAGTATAGTGAGTACGATTATGAACCTAACCTTACTAAACCAAGGGTCAAATATCATTATTTAATCATAGTTTTTCTCTAAGAAAGGCATTACAATGAACATCCTTCAAACACCATAATGTCCTACTCTTTGAATCACTTAGTTTTGAATTTCCATAGTTAGATTTCTCTAAAACAACAAGTTATTTTAAACACCTTAAACTATTTCAAAACTTTACTATTTTTTTGTTAATTAAAACTTGTATTCATTCATACTAAACAATTACATATATCCATTGGCTCTAAGTCCTCCTCAACCCTTCATTTGGGAAACCAACCTAGAGGAAGAGCCAAAGACCTTTGGTCCATAATATCAACAAACTTAAACAAAGTTGAAGCTTGGCCCACAAGAATTGTTTGGGCATGTGATAAATAATAGTAGAAAACACAAATTAGATCCTATGTCTACCCAAATCATTAACTATAATCAAATCTCAACTAACTAAACGACAAAAAAAAAAAAAGCAAAGTCCCTACAAGGAGCACAAACATAGAAACTAGATGGAAAGGGAGGCATTGACCTCAATAACAGATTTCTTGGGTTGGTGACAACCAGTAGGGCTAGAACCTATAGCTTCACTAGCCTCCAAGCTCATGAGTCATTTGTCAATATCCTGCAACTACCTAACCACATCATCCAACACCATCAAATTATTTTCTTAGTATCTTTCGTATTGAACGAGACTTGGCTTAAGAGTGTCTTCATTCTCTAAAAGAATTACACTATGTAGGTATCAACTCTATTGTCTGCATGTATTATCCATGTTATGAACCCAAGCTGCTAGGAACTTCATTACCTCATAGTCTAACAAGTAGCATCCCATTCCACTGCAACATCCTCTTCCACATCAAGATGTTGTTACCTCAAAGTTTGACTGGTATGCCAATTCCACCGCAACATCCTCTTCCACATCCTTCAACTCTTCTTTAATTTCACCTGAGGTTAGCTCATGGAAAGGATAGGTTGATTCCACAGCCCACATTCGAGCTCATGAACAACCTACAACACCTCAACCCTCTCCACCTCTTTCGCCTCCACCTCTGTGACAACAAGCTCTCTGGCACACCATGGTAACCAAGTGCAAAGCTCAGTCAACTAGCCTACTATGCTTGGATAACCTCAGCTGCAATGGTGGTAAAGAGACAAAAATTCAAGAAAAAAATGCATATTATTAACATAAGTTGACTAGACTAGAAGTAGAGCACAACACACTGACCAATTGATGAATATGGAGGAAATATGCCCAATTCAAAGTTGTATTGGATGCAAAATCATATCGTTGCATTGTCATGATGCCCATTAAATTACTCCACTGCCTCAAGGAAACCTTTTTTAATATAGACTTAACTGCAAACCATTTGGGAATCAAGTTAGCATGTGTTACAATCCAAAGCCAGATACTCACTATCACCAAGGAGGTTAAGTTGATGAAATGTATCTGTTAGAGTCGGTCCTTACAGCCAGCCCTCCGTCAGAGATCATTTCGCATTTTGCATATCATTTTTTAGGTGTCTCGCTCGTTCCACTTTGTTGCATTTCGCTAGGGGCATGCCATTGGCTGACGAGAGGGTCTGGTCTTCTTATGTTTCCTCATGATTGTACCTGCAGGGCTAATTAAAATTCCTCAAAAATCACTGAAGTTCATGGTCATTTCATTCATAGTCATAAATGATTAGTTTCGTTAAAAAGAGTCTTTAGTCCTAGAGTCTAGGGTTTTCAGTCTTTTGCATACATGTAATAAAAGCCCGCAGGCCATGAGGTTGGTTTCAAAAGATTCTCGTTTCATATTTTTATTCTCAGAAAACGTTTGAAGACATTTCTAGTCCAAAACTCTGTTTTGGAACTAGAAATTGTCAAATTTCATTTTTTGTAATAATTGTATTTGTTTCACCATAAGAAGTTCCAGAGCAAGCCTCTGATCTTTGCCGAAGCCAAATGCCAAATCCCTGCAAAAACAACCAAGTATCATCAGTCCAAAACTCAGAAAAATAATAAAAGCCAAAGGACAGCATTCTATTAAGTGATCAAATGACAAAGTGCCAAACATTATTAAAGTGGGTTATGGAGCAAATTTAAATCAAAGTTGATTTTTATGAGATATTTTGCAATCCATATAAAGCATTGGAGACAACCCATTTGCATAGATTCCCAAAGCAAAGGTCGAATTGCAGGTTAGAAGGGCGAAAGCTCGTTTTCAAAACTGAAGACCGGAGGTGTAAGAGGCGCGCTACTCACAGAGGAGGCACACTACTCATATAAAGCGCGTAACGCATATAGCCTCCCCAGCCTGTGTAAATTTACAAGTGCGCTACGCACTTGCAGCGCGCTACGCACTGGGTAAGGGCGCTACACATATAGTCTCAGAGCCAATTTTTTCTTGCCCTTGCGTCCAGTTTCATGCAAAACGCCTCAATCGGCTTGCAAGTAAGTTCTTCACAGTTGTTAAGTGATTTTTGAACATGATTGTGGTGTTTTCAAAGTGGGGAAACAAGTATTTGATGAGGAGAAATGTGTAAATCCTAGGTTCATTGCAAATTCATTTCTTGGGGTTTTGAAAGACATGTTGATGGTCTTGTGAAGGATTTCCAAGCTTGTGTTGTTGATATATATGTTTATACATCTACTGTCAAAGTGTCACGGCCCTCACGCTCTCAGTTTCCTATTTCATCACTGCTGTCATCACCATTATATTACCACTATCATTGCTATTGTTTTACTATGGTCATTTTCACATTGTTTCCCATTCTCCATTGACAAAACACAGTCCCATACTCATTTTCCCTTTGACAAATCTTAGCCAGCATTGCAAAGGCTGTACACTACATTACACTTTTTACTCATTTGTCAAATTCCCTTGTGATCAAAGCAGTGACTGTTTTTATGCCAATCCACTTGACAGAGCCATCACCATTGTGGCTTGTTTTCCTATGATACTTTGATACATATGTGACATATTTGGGTTTTGAGCATACATTGAAACTTTTGTCTTCACTACACCTATATCAACATACATATTGCAGACATCTTGTTTTCAAAGCCATGTCAGAGACGGATTCAGTTTATGAGCAGGAGTATGACAGTGATTCCACAACAGAGGGTAATGTGCCACGGAGGTCTCACAAAGGTGGCAAAGGTGGTAAGCATCTCAGGCAGGAGCCTACTTCTTTGGCTCAATTGCAGGCTTGCCCGCTTGCAATGGATTGTTTTCGGCATCAGTCATGTTTCCAATACTGTGAGATGATTTCACAAACCCGGCATCATCGTGAACTAGCTCGTCTATTTGTTCTACATTTACATGATGGCCGTGTAAACCTTGCAGGAGTAGACTTCATTCTGTCACCAGAGACTATTGCTCGGGCCACCGGGATACCAAATATAGGAGAGGAATGGAACAAACGACAGCAGTTAGAGAAATCCTACTATGAGCCATACATCAAACCTGGGTTTATGAGGCAGCTGAGCAGGGTTTTTCCTTTCAGATTCCTGAAGGATGAGTTTGCACCATTGATGAAACTCATCATTCGGTATTTCAGTTGCGAGGGCAGATTCTCGCGTCTCTATGCGTACCATGTCCGTTTGTTGATGCATTTCATGAGGGTACGTATGATGAACATTCCATACTTCATGTATCGCAACATAGAGAGGATGATGATTTTTTTACAGAAGAAGACCCCAGCACAGCAGCATAGAAGTATATATCATTACGCGCTGATCAAGATCGTAGTGGTACATCAGTTGACACAGCAGGGCATTACTTGGGAGGATTTCATCTCCCGTGACTTCTTCACAGCGCCACAGCCGCCTCTCGAGGTAGTTCATGATGAGGGAGAGCCTTCACACCAGCCTGACATTCCTGAGATCGAGCATATCAGTGCTCCATTGTATGTGACATACCGGCGAGGCCACAGGGCCTTATTTGCAGCTACACGACGAGTACTATCTCCACCCGGGGTGGAAGGGGTCTCGTTGACTCCATCAGCAGAGCGAGTATTATCTCCACATGATGTGGAAGGGGTCTCGCCTTCTTCTTCAACACAGGTACAGTTTCAGGACAAGGGCAAGAGGCCCATGCATGATGAGGGCCCTTCAGGAGGTCGGGACACTGATTTCACGTTCATCGATGTTGATGCGAGCTCTCTTAGCTCGAAATTGAAGGAGATCATCCAGGAGAAAAAGGCCGAGAATGACATGCTGAAAGAGAAATTGCAGAGGGCTCAGTGGGTGATAAACTACCTGGAGCAGCGTAACAAACAACTAGAGGATGAGCACACACTGTTAGAGTTGCGGCGAATCCGTGAGGATCGACAATTGGCCCGGAAGAGACCAGGTGATATGACACCAATTGAGCGAGAGACTGAACTCACGCATGTTAACATTCATCTGGAGAAGTTGTTGGAAAAGGCCAATAAAGATAAAGACATGCTTCGTCACATGAAAGGTCATTATTGGGCCCGCATGCATGTCTGCAAGGCAAAAATGAAGATTCTAAAGAGAAGGTTGAGCAGTGCACTAAAACGGCGAAAGAGGCCCGATCCACTCCGGATTTTGGCCGAGGCTTCGTTGGCTGGGCATGATACATGATGGAGGGTCTTCGCTCCGAATTTGAGCAAATTCGGAGAAATTTTTGTCATTTTGAAATATTTTGGTCTCAAAACAGATTTTTCAGCCATACGAGTAGCGCGTTGACGCGCTCGCTTATGATTGGGACACTTGTTGGAGGAAAAATTTATATTTTTGGGTTTTTCATGGTAAGTTATGCATTCTCTAGTATTTCCGAAGCATTTCATCAAGTTCTGGATGATCAAAGGGCCCAAAAACACCATGAAAACCACCTTTCTGCCACCTTTTGCACCAGTAGGAAGTACTTCTGGGAGAATGCAGTTTTGGAGGGGTAAATGAGCTCCAAATTGGGAAATTCCACTTGGGTTGGATAGCCAACATCCATTGCTTTCCAACAAGCTATCATGAGCTCAATTTTGATGCCTAGAAGTACCCCAAAAGCAGGCTGAAAGACGCGCTACGCATATGGCTCAGGCGCGCTACACATATAGATTTTTGGTCAATTTTTCACCTTCCAGCTCAGGATTTCGGCCAGTTGGACCAGTTTTTCTTGTGTAATTTTTGAGTTTTCTTGATGTAATTTTATGGTTGGCATGTAACTTGGACTCACTTTTACCTATTCTAGATGATTCACTCCTAAAAAAGTAAAAATCAAATGTAAGAATCAGTTTCCTTCCTTTTAGAGGCAAGTTGTTTGGGTGCCTATATTCTAGCTCCTTGTTTAGAATTAGTTGGAACTGCTCCTAGAAGGAGGAATTCGACCCCTAGAGGTGTGGGAAGGGGTTAGGAGGTCTATATGATGTAATTTTCGAGACATTTTACAGGTTGGACTCTTGGGGAAGATTTTGGCACACTATTGTACATATTTTTCATATTTTGGCTAAGGAAAGATCAGAGGTTTTGCAGCACCTGTTGGGATTCTTGTGGCTTTCAGTTCTTGATGGTGTTTTCTCTCAGTTTATTGTAATTTCTTTCATGTTTAATGTATGCCATTCCCTTCTTATGCTTCTGAAACTAAATGAATGAGTAAATGAGGTTGAATCTATTGATTTCAGTGCTCCGCCTTTGAATTTGTTTAGTTTTACATGTTTTCGCCTGTTTGAAGAGGATCCATGTTCACGCTTGCCCTCTTCAGCTCCTTGCTGTTCTGATCCATCCATATACTCGATCAAAAGCATAAATACTATTGCCTACCTCGCCCCAACTCGAATTCTGCAAAGATCTGGCCTTATTCCCGGACCCAAAATTGTTTTTCCCATTTTTTCAACAAAAAACCCAAAAAATCAAAATCAAACTTTCCTATCTCTTTACTAGCCTAAAATCAGTATTACTTATTAGTCATCTCAGCCCATTTTGAAGACCTTTTGCCGAGATAGACCCGGAGAGAGCCCTCTCCTGTCCTCGTAGGGCTAGCTACGAGGCTGAGCGTGGTTTGATGTAGCCTTGAGTTTACCTTATTTCAGCCTAAGGTAGGTTTGAGCGCTAACAGTATCATTATAGAATCTCCTTGAGACTAAACACCAAACCATGTTGATCACAAATAGCCAAGGAAAATGGCACATTCCCCTTATCTATTAAGTGAGGTGGTAGTGTGCTCACATTTCTCACTCATGCTCCCTTTCCTAATCACCCCATACACATAAATGATTTATTATTTAAAATATAAAGTTTTAATTAAAAAGCCTTAAATTATCTTGATATTCCCATTACAAATTTATATTTAATACTCTAATCTTAATACCACTTAACAATAAAATTATTATCAGAATTTAGGCTTTTGTGGTCTATATCTTGATTGCAAGATTTTTTTAGAAAATTACATCAAATTTCATTTGTTGATACGTTTCGAACCATCTAGCGTGATTCATCATCACAATTTTTTATTTTAGAAAGCAACTTTGTTCTATAATTACAATAACAATTAAGTCATGAATTCATAGGAGATTAGTTTTTTTTCCTGCTTCTATAATAAATTATATAAATATTTAAAATACTATTTGAAATAATATTCAAATTTATTTGAGGAAAAATAGATTTTGAAATAATTTGAACGAGGGAAAACAAATCAAATTAAAGCATGTCATGTAATATATTATATCCTGAAATAGTCACTGAATATAATTAGTGGATGTGGAAACATACATAAATATTTTTAAAAAATATAATTAGTGGCTATGAATATATACATAAATATTTTTGATTGGTCAAGAAGTGGAGTTTAGATAGTTTTAGAAGTAATAGTAATAAATTTTTTTGTGAGTTGATATGTCCGAGTGGTTACGGAACAGACTTGAAATCTGTTGGGCTACGCCCGTGCAGGTTCGAACCCTGCTGTCGACAAATTTCACACATACTTGGTTTTACGACTGTAATTTTTATCCTAAAATATAGCTTCATGGATTTTTTTCACAATATAGCTCGCCTGCATTCCGCAAAACGGAGTATGGAATGGATTGTTCACAATATAGCTCCCATGCAATTTATTCCTCATCGCCTGCATTTAGCAAAACATAGTATGGGGTGAGAGAGGCTCGAACTCTCGACCTCAGGATTTCTCAGATAAGCTATGAGACCTACGCGCTAACCAACTGCGCCACCACCCCTGTTGAAATTTGGGTCTGTGAATGAAGCATATTTCAACTTGAAGAAAAAGAAAAGCAATTAAACCACTTGATACCTATGCAAAGGTAAACGTTAAGGTAGGGTTTCCTTGTTGTATCATTGTTTTTATTTGCTTTTTGATTCATTGTATTTCTTGTATAAACAACATTCTTGAAGAAAGCTCATTTTTGCCTTTTTGATTCAATGTAACTAAGAAGAGAACCAAGTTATAACTAAAGACCAAGAAGTTGATAATCATACAAGGTATAAAGACACACACTCACAAGGCTTATAGGTTAGTTGATATTGCCGTCGATAGCCAAAATGTTGATGTTGTTTTTGTTGAGGAAGTTGGACCTTTCCAAACTTCTTTTGAGTATAAAATTACCAAGCTTCTCGAAGTAGCCCATCAAACTTTAGGTAGTTCCACTTGAAGGGTGGGAAGATTTTG
The DNA here is from genome assembly GCA_034641835.2 of Pinus albicaulis. NCBI lineage: Eukaryota > Viridiplantae > Streptophyta > Pinopsida > Pinales > Pinaceae > Pinus > Pinus albicaulis. The sequence goes on from CM076576.1 coordinate 221,378,650, forward strand.
AGCATCTCGAAGTAGCCTAGGATTCAGGTATCAAACTTTCGGTAGCTCCACTTGAAGGGTTGGAAGATTTTGAGCATGAGTTTCCTAGACTAATAATTTTTGCTCTAAATATCATGAATCAACATTTAAATGACATTCATACAAGTAGCCTAGTTCATGATGGCAATATTAACTTGGATGAGGAGGATCCTAAGAAAGTTGACCGAACTGGTGGCACAAAACCACTAAGGATGTTTAGATAGGAGAAATTATTTAGGGACAATCATTGATAGAAAAGAACAAACATAAACCAAATATGGTTAACTTTTCTTTGATGGCTAATATACAAGAAGTTTATTAGCCACAACATATTGAGGATGTGAAAGGAAGACTCGAATGGGAAAATGCCATGGCATCTAAATATGAGAGCTTGATGAGAAATCAGAGTTGTGACTTCACAACTCTTCCACTAGGGGTCTCATACAATACTCTCTAGGCTTGTAGAAGTTTGAAAAATAAGCAATATCATTTTTTTGTCTCATAAAAAAAATATGTTAAGAGTTTACTTGACATGATTAGAATGATGGATTGCAAAGTCTTATCTACATCTATGGATAAAGGGTTGAAACTTTTAATCAAGAATGACTCTAAGGAAATCCACGAGTTGGTATACAAGTGACCATTGGGTAGCTTGATATATCTTACAACCACTTGGACGCGTTTCGAGTTTCGCTATTGAGCTTCATTTCCATATTCACGACAATGCCAAAAGTAGAGAGCTGGAATGCAACAAAGTAAGTATTGAGACATGTGAAAGGGACAATTGACATTGACATTCCATGGAGTAGAAAGAAAGATCCTCGGTTATGTGGGTAGACAGATTCAAATTGGGCAGGTTTTGTTGATGATAGAAAATAACTTATGGATATGTCTCTAGCCTTGACGTGTGTGCAATCACATGGACTAACAAGAAGAAACATACAGTAGTTCTTTTTCTCCTTCGAGATTTTTGTCCTAAAGTTATAAATAAATAAACTTGTACAACCATATATATTAAATGGTTGGTAAACACCATGATAAACATAAAAAAACTTACTTCATAATACATCTCATGATTATAACTTTATTTTTGTTATTTTATATACTTAAAAAAAAGAAGAACATTTATACATTTAAAAAAAAAACATGTAATACGATTCTTAACAATGGAGATTCACCCCACTTTACCATGGAGATTCTTAATTTGTAAATATACTTTGTTACAATACCATGGCTTATCAATACCACATGTCCAAAAGGCCATAACTCATTTCATATTCCTGCTTGCTTGGTTTATAATTATAATGATATTAAGGAATGTAATCTTTATCCTAAAATATAGCACCCTTGCAATTTATTCCTCATCGCCTGCATTCAGCAAAACAGAGTATGAGGTGAGAGAGGCTCGAACTCTTGACCTAGGGATTTCTCAGATAATCTATGAGACCTACGCGCTAACCAACTGCGCCACCACCCCTGTTGAAATTTGGGTCCGTGAATGAAGCATATTTCAATTTGAAGAAAAAGAAAAGCAGTTAAACCATCTGATACCTATGCAAAGGTAAATGTTAAGGTAGGGTTTCCTTGCTGTATCATTGTTTTTATTTGCCTTTATGATTCACTGTATTTCTTGTATAAAGAGCATTCTTGAAGAAAGCTCATTTCTGCGTTTTTGATTCAATGTAACTAAGAAGAGAACCAAGTTAGAACTAAAGACCAAGAAGTTGATAATCATACAAGGTATAAAGACACACACTCACAAGGCTTATAGGTTAGTTGATATTGTCGCCGACAGCGAAAATGTTGATGTTGTTGTTGTTGAGGAAGTTGGACCTTTCCAAACTTCTTTTGAGTTTAAAATTACCAAGCTTCTTGAAGTAGCCCATCAAAATTTAGGTAGTTCCACTTGAAGGGTGGGAAGATTTTGAGCATCTTGAAGTAGCCTAGGATTCAGGTATCAAACTTTCGGTAGCTCCACTTGAAGGGTCGGAATATTTTGAGCATGAGTTTCCTAGAATAATAATTTTTTCTCTAAATATCATGAATCAACATTTAAATGACATTCATACAAGTAGCCTAGTTCATGATGGCAATATTAACTTGGATGAGGAGGATCCTAAGAAACTTGACCGAACTGGTGGCACAAAACCACTAAGGATGTTTAGATAGGAGAAATGATTTAGGGACAATCATTGATAGAAAAGAACAAACATAAAATATGGTTAACTTTGCTTTGATGGCTAATATACAAGAAGTTTATTAGCCACAACATATTGAGGATGTGAAAGGAAGACTCGAATGGGAAATTTCCATTTCATATAAATATGAGAGCTTGATGAGAAATCAGAGTTGTGACTTCACAACTCTTCCACTAGGGGTCTCATACAATACTCTCTAGGCTTGTAGAAGTTTGAAAAATAAGCAATAGCATTTTTTTGTCTCATAAACAAAATATGTTAAGAGTTTACTTGACATGTTTAGAATGATGGATTGCAGAATCTTGTCTACATCTATGGATAAAGGGTTGAAACTTTTAACCAAGAATGACTCTAAGGCAATCCACGAGTTGGTATAAAAGTGACCAATGGGTAGCTTGATATATATTACAACCACTTGGACGTGTTCTGAGTTTCACTATTGAGCTTCATTTCCATATTCACAACAATGCCAAAAGTAGAGAGCTGGAATGCAACAAGGTAAGTATTGAGACATGTGAAAGGGACAATTGACATTGAAATTCCATGGAGTAGAAACAAAGATCCTTGGTTATGTGGGTAGACAGATTCAAATTGGGCAGGTTTTTTTGATGATAGAAAATAACTTATGGATATGTCTCTAGCCTTGACGTGTGTGCAATCACATGTACCAACAAGAAGAAACATGCAATAGTTCTTTTTCTCCTTCGAGATTTTTGTCCTAAAGTTATAAATAAATAAACTTGTACAACTAAATATATTAAATGGTTGGTAAACACCATGATAAACATAAAAAAACTTACTTCATAATACATCTCATGATTATAACTTTATTTTTGTTATTTTATATACTTAAAAAAAAAAGAACATTTATACATTTAAAATAAATAAATATGTAATACGATTCTTAACAATGGAGATTCACCCCACTTTACCATGGAGATTCTTAATTTGTAAATATACTTTGTTACAATACCATGGTTTATCAATACCACATGTCCCAAAGGCCATAACTCATTTCATATAGTGCTTGCTCATAAAACATTTTTTTAATGAATCAATTTAATTAACATTACTATTTTTGAGGTCAATCTCAACCTTTGATTTGCGAATAGTACTAAGAATATTCTAGAATATTTCATGGAGGTTAAATCCATACCATCCACTTAATAATTATTGATAATTAAATTAAAATTTTGGAAACCCTATTCCAAAATAGATATGCCTATCAACATAATTAGGATAATGTGAAGAGACCCTTAGACAATGAAATAAAAGGTTGTTATAAATTTAGTTGCACATTAATAAAAATGAAATGTGTGGAGTTAATTATTTTTGTCCTTATCATAGCCAACCAAACTCCTTTCCACTTAGCAGCATCTCTGGCCTTTCTAACAATTAACTTTTCCACTATGGTTGACTTGTTAGCTCTCACTTCCCTATCTCTATGACTTACTAAATTCTTCAGATTCCTTTCTATGCATTCTCTCCATGAGTTGTAACGCTTGGCTTTATTTCCCTTGGTCCTTTCACTCTCTCAATGGGTTTTTCTTAGATGTGTACCCTCTATGGTTGCATTATTTTCATGTATATTGGACGTGTATGCTAACATTTCTCTTCATTCTCTTATTCCTCTCTCAATATGTGGGTATCCCCAATGCCATGATCTCAATGGTTCAATTCCTAGGTCACTACAAAAATTTCCCAAGGCTTATTTTTAAGGCAATGATTGAATTTGTAGGGTTCCATTAACATCATGCATTTATTGTTTTTCCTATCACCAATGCCTTCTCCCGATGTCTCATTTGTGCCTCAAAGTTCTAGGAATTGATGTTTCCACTGGTGCGGTTGTGACCATCATTGTTGCGCCAAGAGGCGCTCTCCATCCTAGTATGTTAGAGATTTTGTCATGTCATGTTTAATATTTTGACTTGGCCAAATGACATAAAACTAAAATTAATTATAATTAATAATTAAACTAGCCTATATCCATCTTAACTTTGGATCTACCAAGTGTCGAGTGGGATCAAATCTCTTGAAATGCTAACCTATTTTACAGTGAAAAGAGTTTTGATCCCTCTTGGTGCTTGGTACATCCAGAGTTAAGTTGGATCTAGGCTTATGGTACATAGTGGTCAACATTGGCATTAATCATCTAACCACCAGACTTGCAAACATTCAAAAGCTAAGTCACATAAGATGATATGACAAGGAGGTGAGACTTTACGACATTTTTTTATTAGAAGGATCTCTTTACTCTGTATAGGGAAGTTCTTTGGTTCAAATCATTCAACGCAACCAAGTACTCCTTCGTGTTGTTGCTCACCTTTCCCATCCAAAGTATTCACAATTGCAAAATGGAGATGTGAGCTCTCACCTTATGAATAAGCTCATAAAAAGTCCACGAAATGTTGAACTATTTATTTTGGTGTTGGGAGAAACTTTGAAATTTCTGATTATTTAATATGTTTAAATTTCAAGTATGTTTGTGGATAAACATTGTGTGACATCATATCACATATTCTTCAACAAGCTATATTGACATTTTGTTCTTAATCTGACCATAAGCTTCGGGGTCTAGACTATATTGCTTTCTTTTTTATCTGACTTGTTTACTTTAGAAAAGAATGCACATTCTCATCTCCATCGTCAGTGTAACGTTAATTAGCAAGGGGAAGTAATGACAATGGTCTAAAAAGATCATGCACACTCTCATTTTTAATGACTTTGTGGAAACACTACAATAAAAAAGGACATTGGTGAGGGTCGTGCTTGTTTAAGGTCTGTCACCAATGTCACATATGGTGATGGTCCTTAAAAATCTTTGTTGTAAGTGCATATAGTGACGGTCCTTTAAGGTTTGTCACCAAAGACATTTTTAGTGACACTTTTAGTGAGTGTTATCACTAGGCTAGACAGGCTGGGTTGTGTCCACCTCCAACCAAGCATAACTATTTCAAACCAAATTTTAATTGGAAGTTAGCCCTTCTAGTCAGAGAGGGCTCTCTCAAGGAAAACAGTAAAACGTTCTAAATAAAATTAATTTGTAGATGGCTAACTTTGTTTCTACTTCATATGATTTTTTAGGTGAAAGAGAATGTGATGACTGCCACCATTGGGCATGGAATCAATTAAGGAAAATCAATTACAAACAACACTGCTTTCATGGAAGTTGAGCAAATTTTGGCTTTAAAATGGTGTGAAATAAAACATTTACAGTAAAAACATAGAAAATGAAAGAAGTTGGAGCAACTAACATGAATTCAAAGTAATCAAATTGCTATGAAAGTGATAAAAACACATAAAACATGAAGATATAACATATGAGCCAAAACAGAATCTTTGGTGAAAAAGGCAGTCTGCTGCAAATGTATATTAACTGAAGAAAAAGGTTAACAAAGGTGGTCCTCTCACATCATCCATTGACCTGGATTTATTAAAGAATGCAATAGAATACACATATAACCATAAATACAAAGATGCAGTGGAAATAACACTTCATTTCATTAATATCAAAGAATTGAAATTTGCGTACAGACAAAATGGAAATAAACTAGTTAGGGCATTGGTAGCTTATCTTTGAGAAGAGATGTGGCGGCTACAGGCCTCTAAACTGTGTTACAATGAGGCTCGAGGGCCTATGTATTATTTAGAAACAATGAAAAACCCTAAACATCCAAAACCCTAACCCTAGGAGATGAAGCGCCAAAACTATGGGCCCTGTTTGGGTAAATTGGTGTTTCAACTTCTCGGGGATGTAACTTTGGCATATGATCTCTGTTTGACATGCACCATACCTCGTTATAAATGTCTATCTGAGGACTACACCTTTTTATGTGAGCAACATCAGCTAATGGATTTGTGTTACTCTTGGTTTTCCCAAAAAATGTCGTTTAAGGCCTCAAAATGGCTCTGGAAGTTCAACACCCAAAAAACTGTTAAAAATAGTAATCTGTGCCAAAACTGAAAAACTAAAAGAGACGATGGTGGGGCCCCAAGTGGAATAGGCAGGTCACCACCAATATCCACTTGGATCATTCCTCCCCCCTTAGGAAATAATGGTCCGCATTGCGTTGAGTTCCTCCATGAGATGAGGAAAATTTCTCTGAACTTGGTCCCTGGTGAACCACTTTCCTTGGTGCAGGAGTTGGCCAACTTTGACAACCCAATACAGTTGGATCTTCTGTTGGTGAGTGTTCTTGATTCGCATGTACATGATACAATCTATGGTGGCATGTTCCATGCATTCTGGTTTTAACTATGTTGGTGTGAGTTGTTCTATAATGTCAGAGGTGTCCAATAGAGGTGGGAAGTAGGGATGAAGGTGGTCCACATTGAATACTAGGAGCAGACCAAGGAATGGTGGAATGCTAAGCTCGAAGACATTGTTCCCTAAAACCTTGGTGATGGTGTACGACCCATATTGGAGTGGGCGAATCTTGCGATGGGGTCCAGTGAAGCACTCCTTCTGCAAATGTAGCCACACTTTGTCTCCCACTTGGAAGTTGTGTGGCACCCTATGTTGATCATGTCGTTGCTTGTACTTAGCATTGGCTCTGTCCAATATGTCATGAACCTGTTGGCGGATGAGTTGAATGTGCTCGATGAATTTGTTCACTTTATCAGCTTCACACTGGACATGAGTTGATTCGGCCTGATGTAGAAATTATATAAAATATGCATGTATATATCCAGATTCTCCTGATCTAACAATATTTATCTTCTCGATAAATACAGAATCCTTCCACTGTTAATATTTTACGGAAATTAAACATTCAATTGCAAACACATGAAGCAATAAAAACAATCGCACGTAACACATTTGTTTAACGGGAAAGCCTGAAGCTGAAAACCCCAACTATCATATATTATTTATCATGGAGATCATGTAACAATCTCATACAAATCTTAGTACATAAATCTCTAAGTAGAATACAATCGTCACACACTAATCAGAAGAAATTTGCAAATCCATGCACTGATTTCTTGCCACCTGCTAGCCTGCCGCCACTGCGCAATCCCTGTTGAAGAATAGCTCTAAATGAATTTGAATTACCCTTTCCTTGACTGCGCAATCCTCATTGGAAACTCCAATGTGTGTGTGGTGTAATCAATGCATCACTATAATCAAAACAAATAATCCATCTTGCCCTTTCACATATCTCTCCACTGGGTCTCCACTGTAACTGCCATGCACTCTAGTTAATTGATGTATTGTTCAATTGATTAATGAGTTATTATTTGTGAATTAATTAACTAATTAATTCACTCCACTCTCACTAGTGTATCATTCAGTTAGACTAGATACAACTAGCTCAACTGAGTTTAACAACTCCATGAACTACTCTTCAAACTCTATTATAGCTTTGCCACTTCAGTTCTAACTGAGTCCTCCATGCATGAACCACCAGTAAACCCTAGGAATTATGTAATTCCTTTAGCCCACTGATTTTCCAAATATCTGCACTGAAACTAAGCGCTCCAAGAGAATAAGTTGTTGTTCATTGTCGGATTATTATTAAGAGCTAATAATAATCATCACTTCTATTTTTAGATCGACGATCTATAAATAGGCTTCGCCCAATATTCTAAAAATAGAATTTCATCTATTATTTCAACTTGACCAACCATCCACAAATAGCATCTTGCAATTTCTGAAATATGATCACCATGTCTAAAAATAGACATAGTATAAAAATAGACTTGCCCCAAAAATAGCCAGCGGGCCCACTTAGTGAAAGCGACTCTTTTCACTAGCTCATCATCTTGTTGAATGTCAACACTCCCTCTCAAAAAGATAGGGATTATCCTTCACCCCGATCCTGCCTATACGGTATTCTAATTTGCTCCTGGTGAGCACCTTCGTCAGAATATCTGCATCCTGATCCTCCGTAGGAATGTACTAAAGCAACATGATCTTCCACTACACACAATCTCTGATATGATGATACCGAATGTCAATATGTTTAGATTTATCATGAAACACAGGATTAAATGATAGTTTAATGCAACTCTGATTATCACAATGTATCACTGTAGGATCTAAATGTGAACCGAACAAACCAACCAGGATCTTCCTCATCCAGATAGCCTCACATGCAGCTTTACTTGCTGCCATGTATTATGATTCCACTGAACTGAGTGCCACAGATCTTTGTTTCCTGCTGTACCAAGAAACTGTCATAGATCCGATACTGAAAATCCCTCCTAATGTTCTTTTTCTGTTTGTTGGGTTGCCTGCCCAATCTGCATCCGTGAAGCCATGCAACTTCACCTCATCCATCTATATGTACCATAAACCATACTCAGATGTGCCCTTGAGATACCTCAGGACATGCTTGTCTGCCTTCCAAAAGAGCTTGGTAGGCTTAACCATCACTTGTGAAAGTTGGTTCACTGCATAGCATATGTCCAGTCTTGTATTAACTAAATACATGAGCGAACCCACCAACTGTCGATAAATAGTGGCATTCACTACCTCTGCCGATGTAGCATCCTCTTTCCTCCAATTTCCTGGAAGAGGAGTGTTGATAGTCTTGCAGCCTTGCATGTGAAACTTCTCCAGTATCTCCTAGGCATACTTGCCTTGAGACACAAACAGTTCACCTTCCTGCTACCATATTTCCAATCTAAGGAAATAATTAAGGAGGCGCAAATCCTTCATCTCAAACTCCTTTGCAAGATCTGCCTTGCATGAGTGTATCAACTGCTCATCACCCTCTAGTATTAAATCATCAACATAAATAACGATGATTAAAATCTTACCCTCCACCACAATTTTGTACAGGTTTGCATCAGCCTCACTCTTGGCGAAGCCAAGTCCAGTGAAATAGTTGTCAATCCGTGTGTACCAAGCACGAGGTGCTTGTTTCAGCCCATACAACGCTCTTTTGAGCCTGCACACATGCGACTCGCTGCTGAAGATCTCAAATCCTTCAGGCTGCTCAATGTACACCTCTTCCTCAATGATCCCATTAAGGAACATAGTCTTCACATCCATCTGATGAATGTGCCAACCCATCTGCGCTGAGAGAGAAAGGATGGTCCTTATGAAAGAATACCGTGTGACAGGTGCAAAGGTTTATTCATAATCAATCCCCTCGATCTATGAGAAGCCCCAGGCAACAAATCTTGCCTTATACTTCTCGACACTCCCATTAGCAGTTTGCTTTACCTTGTAGATCCATCTTGATCCTACAACTTATTTACCCACCAGCCTTGGAACAATCTCCCAAGCATGGTTTCTGACAATGGAGTCATACTCCTCCACCATGGCATCTACCCATGTGGGATCCTGCACTGCTTCTTCAAAAGAAGATGGCTCTGTCACAATACACTTGCTCATAAGAGCCATGTATCCAGTAAATTGGTCAGGTGATTGTCTCTGTTTGCGCTGTGATGTAGGGACTCGTACATTATGTGCCGCATCAAGCTTTAGTCTCTCAGCTTCTGTGGTACGCTTTCTGCCTTGTCTGATGTTTGGTTCTGCATGAGTGGACTCCTCCACTCCATGAATCTCCTCCTGTGGTTGATCAACATCTATAGGCTCATCTTTGGGAACAAAAAGTTCCTCCTATGCATGCGTAGCTCCCTCTCAAGCGCCAACTTCATGGCTTTCACCTCATTGAATTTTATATCTTGTCGCACCAAATTCATCTGACTATCTGGAAAATACACACGATAATTATGGGGTGTTTATGTGTACCCCACAAATATCTCAACTTTTGCAGTCGACTCCAGCTTCTTCCTGGCGTCCTTCATCACATGAATGTAAACAGATGAGCCAAAAATCTTCAAATGAGAAATATCAGGTTTCTTACCAGTAAAAGCTTCTTCAAGTGTACTCATGCCAAGTACTCTATGAGGTCAATGGTTTTTCACATAAACTGCAATGTTGCATGCTTCCGCCCACAAGTGCATCGGTAGGCCTTGGTCATGCAGCATCGCTTGTGTAGCACCCACGATTGTTCTATTCTTCCTCTCCACGACCCCATTCTGCTGTGGGTTATGAGGCGCTATGAGTTCTCTTTGAATTCCTTCTTTGCTTCAAAATTCTTTGAATTTGCCCGAGATATATTGACCACCATTATTGCTCCGTAGAGCTTTCACTTGCTTCCCCGACTCCTTCTCCACCAATGCTTTAAACTCAAAGAACTTTGAGAATGTTTCGCTCTTCTTCTGCATGAAGAAGATCCAACATCTACGAGAATAGTCATCAACAAATATAGCATAATACCTGTGTTTTTTTGTTGAAGCAACCGAGAAGGTCCACACACGTCTGTGTGAATTCTCTCCAGGATCACCGAAGAACGGTTCTCCTTCTCATGAAATGTGGTCTTCACAAACTTACTCATAGTACATCCCTTGCATTGATCTGAATGCGCAAGAGTACCCTTGGGAAGTCTAGTAAAAATTCGCTGCAAAATCTTCAAAGTGCCATGGTGAAGATGGCCCAATCTCCTATGCCATAATTTGCCCTCATCCCGGCTCACCACTTCTTCTGCTTTGCCCACCATTGCAGTGCAGCCATATACCTCCAGCTTGTAGAGATTCTTAACTCGAATCCCTATCCTCTTGGTTTGACCCATTTTTTTATGTCGAAGGAAGGATTTTCCCTCACTGAAAACAACATCATAACCTTTGTCTTCCAACATTGCGACTGAGACCAAGTTCTTCTTCAGACCTGGAACATGCATAACATCCTTCAACAAGAATGGATTACCAGACTCCCTCTCAAAGGTAATGGTCCCAATGTCGATTTCACTGCATCGACCATCGTAGCCCATCTCTATATGCATCTGGAGGTCCTTCTCCTCCAAGTCACTAAACAACTCCTTGTCTCCCGTCATATGGAAAGACGCACCACTATCAAGATACCACACCGATCCCATATAGCTTGAAACCAAGCATGCGATCAAAGGGAAATCAATTTCAAATTGTGAGGCTAAGGCCTCTGCAGCTACGACTCTAGCAGCCTTCTTGTTCTTCTTCTTCTGTAATCCTGCTTCTTGCCTTTAGCTTCGGATTTTGAAGGAAAATTATTCCCCTTCCCTTTCCTTGCTTTGGCAGCCAAAGTGAAATTCTCTTCATCTTAATTCTTCGATAAAGAGCCATCCTTGGTACCCCACCTTATCTCCTCCTGCACAAGATCCGACCAAAGTCGCTGCCATCCCGGTAGTTTCTCCCGTCCATTGACAGATTCTTCGTAGCTATGCCAACTCTTTAGAAGCCAAAAATGAGCCAAGATCGCCAAGTATTCATCATCAACGGTAATCCCCACACTTCCTAGTTCATCCCTACAGTGGACAAACTTCGTGAGATATTTTGGAATACTATCGCCCTTCTCCATTTTTATTTTTCTGAGCTTGTCTTTTAGCGCCAACTTCCTCTGGTCGTTGCTGCTTTGAAACAAATCTGTCAAAGCCTTCCACATTAAGAATGGAGTGGCTTTCCTGTGAAGGCTGGAAACAATATGGTCCTTCACACCTTCCAACAGAATTCTTCTTGTCTTTGCTATCTTATTTTGCCATGCGTCAAGTAGTGCAGCATCGCTAGATCCTAGCTTAGGAACATCGCTCTCGATGAACTCCTTCAGTCCATTATCCTCCAGTACCGCCTCCATCCTATCCTTCCAGGCTATGTAATTCGAGCTTCCATCAAGGGCATACTCCAACTGCAACCCATTGAAAGACATTTCAATGTATACTCAACTTCTACACCAAGAATTTTCTGTAGCAAATTGGAATTGTCCACCAGCACAAACTCAACAATTATTCACAATTGCAATCTTCAAGAATTAACATTTCTATGATACCATGTAGAAATTATATACAAGATGCATGTTTATATCCAGATTCTCTTGATCTAACAATATTTTATCTTCTTGCTAAATACATAATCCTTCCACTGTTAATATTTTTCGGAAATTAAACATTCAATTGCAAACACATGAAGCAATAAAAACAATCGCACATAACACAGTTTTTTAACGGGAAAGCCTGAAGCTAAAAACCCCAACTATCATATATTATGTATCATGGAGATCATGTAATAATCTCATACAAAGCTTAGTACATCAAGCTCTCAGTACAATCCAATCGTCACACACCAATCAGAAGAAATTTTCAAATCCATGCACCGATTTCTTGCCACCTGCTAGCCTGCCTCCACTGCACAATACCTGCTAAAGAATAGCTCTGAATGAATTCGAATTACCCTTGCCTTGACTGTGCAATCCTCATTGGCAACTCCAATGTGTGTGTGGTGCAATCAATGCATCACTATAGTCACAACAGATAGTCCATCTTGCCCTTTCACCTATCTCTCCATTGGGTCTCCACTGGAATTTCCATGCACTGTAGTTAACTATTGTATTTTTCAGTTGATTAATGAGTTTTTATTTGTGAATTAATTAACTAATTAATTCACTCCACTAGTAAAAAATGATGAAATTAATGACCAGGTGACTAAAAAAGTTAGTCACCGTTATTATGTCAAGTGAATTACTACTAAATTTGAGTTGATGAAATTAATGACCATGTGACTAAAAAAGTTAGTCACCACAATTATTTCAAGTGAATTACTACTAAATTTGAGCAATTTTAAGTGACCAAACTAAAAATGACTAACTTAAATGACTAATTTAGTCTATGAATAAAATATACGACCACATAATAAGTGACTAAAATAAAAACGACTAACTTAAATGACTAATTTAGTCTAAGTATAAAATATACGACTAGATAATAAGTGACTAAATTAAAAGAGACTAACTTAAATGACTAATTTAGCCTAGGATTACAATATATGACTAGATAATAAGTGACATAAATTAATAATGATTAATGTAAATGACTATTACATTCCAAGATAAAAATATTACCAAATAACAAGTACAACAAGTATATGAATTAGTCATTTATGTTAGTAATTTTTAATTGTGTCACTCCATAAATGGAAAAATGCAATTTTGATACCGAAGTGTTACATTTTGTTAAATTGCAATTATCTAAATTATTTTAATTCATTGTTATTTTATTTTTTTATCATGCAGTATGAGTTTATCAGAGATTAAATCAGATTTGACTTTATCAGAGATTACATCAGACTTGACCTGTGGCTTGAGAAACCGCGACCTAAGGGCATCTAAGCTATGAAAATCATAAGGGGATCACACTGGCATAGGCCACACCAACCCTTAACATGATGATTTTTTTCCCACGAAGTTTCAAACTCGTAACCTTCACATCGCAAAGTAACTTAACAATACACATCATCACCGTCTATTCTATGCCCCGTTGACACTTTATTGTTATTATTAAAAATATATTTATATTATATTTTATTTGTTAGTTTATATTAATAATTAGCATCCATTATAGTCTCGGTGGAATTGACATAGAACATTGATTATATTTAATTTAACATTGACAAACAACATATACATAGTTTAGTGCTATGCAACCCTAAATTCCCCATATCCATTAACGATATATATGCTTAGCCCTTGAATGACATCCACAACCATCGACCATATATATGCTTAGCCCTAAAATGACACAACTACTTTCAAGCTTTAGTATACTCTCTCAGGAAGAAACGAAGGACAAAATCACACTGCAGTTTGAAAAAGTTAGAGATCCACTAGAAACTCTATCTCAAGAAGAAACCAAGAACAAAACCACACTGTAGTTTCAACAAAAAGTGGGAAGTCCACTAAAAATTCTATTTAAAGAAGAAACCAAGAGTGTAGTTTCAACAAAAAAGTTAGAGGTCCACTAGAAACCCTATAGAACTTGTTTTTGAACCATCCATGAAAAAATTGGTTATTCTTACTTTGAGTTACCACGAAACTCACTCTTTGGCACTATGAGTTACCATGAAAGTCACTGTTTGGTTCCAATTTTTTTCTTTTGGCGGGAGAGTTTTGGTTAGTTATAAGAAATTTGAAACAAATTCGTGAAAGTCACTCTTTGGCACTATGAGTTACCATGAAAGTCACTATTTGGCGCCAATTTTTTTCTTTTGGTGGGAGAGTTTTGGTTAGTTATAAGAGATTTGAGACAAATTCGTGATGTGGTAACTTGGGTTGATATCTTTTCTATTTATGCATTTTTACATTTTTTCATATGTTTAATGGACGAAACAACGTCTTTTTTGGTGAAAGTTTCTTGGCACGGCCAGAGTATTTAGAAATATGCAACAGGCCAAGATATGCAGAAACGTTGGAATATAACTCTAGATCTGCATTGTCTTTTTCCACTTTTTTTATCAAAAATTTCCCTGAGTTAAAGACATAGCGTTAGTTCTAAATTTTTGGTACAACATCCCCTAGATCGTGACGTCTAACCGCATTTATAGTTTACAGATGGGGAATGATATGAAAACTCTGGCTAAATACAGATAATGGCGTGATTAAATGCATTTGAGGGTTTTCATGTAATTAAGTGAAGCTGCATGTGGGGTTTCTGGCCTAGTGAGGGCAATGGCGTCAGTGCGACTAGAGGAACTGAAAATGAAAATGGATCAGAGAATTTACAGGGCAAGAACAGGCCTAGGCCGTGGCCACCGAGAATGGAACCCTGACCCCATGATACAAATCACAACCCTAAAGTGTTGAAGACTTGGGCTAAGATGACTGGATTTAGAAGTAATCTCTCTGGCGAGACTGTTAGCACATTTGGCGATTTCTAAATAAGTAATGCGGATGCAGGGACTCGCAGCACTGTGCCCAAAGCCACCGCCTCCTCCTCCTGTGCCTTCGGCCCATCGAGTGGTGGATCTGGAAACAGGAGCTGTGAATGGTAATGGGGTATTAAGGCAATTGAGAAGGCGAGAGCTGCGCCGCCAGTGGCGTAGAATGGGAGTACTTCTAATGCTATCCCAGTTGTTCCATTCCCCCTGGTTCAGTACCCAAAGTTAAGAAAGGAGCTGATCCGGATGCTGTGAAGCCTAAGACAACCTCTCTACATCATGGGGTTTCTTAAGTGCAGAGAGAAACGGAGATTGATGTCATGTCGCAATCGCAAGATGTTGATGATGCTATGCTAGCCAGGTAGTCACATATGAAATACGAGCTAAGGGAAACCCCTGGACTAGGTAAGTAGTTCTCTTTTTATTTACTGTTGTATACTTTCGGTTGTATGAAGGTTTAAACACTTTCTCATTTAAATCTCAGACTCCACTGTACCAATTTAAACCTTTTTTTTGTCAGATTTCTCTCGATTTACCTCAATTAAAATGAAAGTCAAGTAGAAAACATATGTCAAAGAACATTGGTGGAAAGTCTGCTACAGAGTAGATTTAATCAATCCCCAGTTCTCTGATACCATTTGTAATGTTTCATAAGCCCAAAATAGCATAGTTTATTCTGAATATGCTAAAAATAAACGTGGATCGGGAATTCCAAGTAGAATTATGATAATGTGTTTTTTTCCAAAGAAAAACCTGTGAGGTAACCCAAGGGATGCATGACATCTCTAGTAAACCTGTTGGTGTAGATTAGTGCATCTAGCACGGAGATTTGAACTGGGTACCTGCTGACAGGGAACTAGAATAATGACAATGCATCGTACTGCAAATTCTAAAAAACAGGAGAGTATCTTCTATATCTACTAATCTCACAATCAGTCATTGTGTAGGCTCAGTTCCAGGCTGATGTACCATTTACTTCCACAAATGATCCTTTACATTAGCTGGAGGGTTGTAATAGTTGATCAATGCTTACTCATTCTAGAATTTAACAAATGATAGCATTGAGCTACCATTATACATTGTGCATTCTAAATAGGGTATACATTTCAAGGTGTTGCTTCAGACTCCATTGACCTGGTATATAGAAGATCACCCATGCTACAAAGCACATTTAACTGCCATGCAACTGCTATATAGATTATTATGAATTCTAGGCTGTCACTGGAGAATGATTGCAACTATACAGTATACCATCCTCCAAAAAATGTTATGAGAGGATGTTTCAGGTTGCATATTGCAACTATATTGAATACCACGTTCCAGATAATGTAATGAGAGGATGCATGGGATTGTTACATAGACAGTCGTGCATTCTTGGATGCCGATCTTTTCTATTTTTGCTGTTTCGATATGCAATTTGATAGAAATTTTGATTGAAAAGTAATTGTTGGTCGCATATTAAAATAGCATATTATTTCTTTAAGTCAAATAATGCAGTGAACATAAGGAGTAAAGCCTATATTTTACTCTTGAAAAAGAGTTTCAGTTGCCTTACTTGCATTGGTAGGTGGTGCAAGGCTATTTTGATGTAATGATTTATTAGCATGTATTCATTGAAGGTAGATAATTGCACCCCTTGCAATTATCATACCTTTCAATTATTATAAGTATCAGGTTTTCTCAAGGTTTTTGATTTTTTTAGATGTTCTTCTTCACAACCTTAATTTTTTTTATGAGACAACTCAGTTTTTGCATTTTCTTATATATGTTGTTTTTTTCATACTCTTTATCTCTTTGGATTCCATTTAGATGTTTATTTAATGTTACTTGTCACCATGGGTGAGCATCAATGTCCTTGAACAAAACAGATTTTTTTTTTTTTAAATGTAACACAAAATTTACATTCTACAGAAAATAGGTTATTTGTTGCCTTTTTGCTTCTTATGATATTGGTGGATATATTAACTTGCAGTTCCAATTTTCCTATATGGGATTCAACATTACTTGTCAATAGTTGGTTCACTTGTTCTTATACCGTTAGTTATTGTACCAGAAATGGGTGGGACTGATGTAAGTAGCTTATATTATTCTCTTACTTACTGCACTTTATTTTTCCTTCATACTCTAAATAGCTAGCAGTCTATATGCAATAGCAAGATTCCAATGACAGTTACCATTATAACAGGATGACACTTCCAGGGTGATATCTACTGTGCTTATGGTATCTGGATTGACAACACTGTTGCATTCATATTTTGGTTCAAGGTTACCATTAGTCCAGGGAGGTTCCTTTGTTTACTTGGTTCCTGCTTTGGCTATCATTAACTCTTCAGAATTTCAAGGTCTCAATGAACATGTAAGTCTATTGTTTTCCTATCTCTTGTCTTTTGTGTGTAGTCTCAATGCCATCCATTATTATATGCTTTATTATTTATATGTTCTCTTCTGACTATAGGTATAAGTATATAAGATAAACCAATTTAAAAATAGATTGATTTCTTGTCTATTGTTCGGGCACTGAGCAAATCTTCAAAACGTGATGCAGCAGACAATCATAAACTACCACAGTTTCGATGTTATGAACCTATTTTTTTAGGGACCTGACAATTATGTGCCCAATACTGATATAGACCCAAGGAATTTACTAACACTGTAATAACAACAGGTTGACCCAAGTACTGCACTAACACTGGACTACTAGTGGGTTGAACATAACAACAACAGCAAAAACATAAAATTTATGCAATAACAGTGATAATTCAGCAATAACAGAGGTAACTTCATTGATAACACTGGAAAATCAAGCAAAGCAGATTATGAAATTTTGATTTGTCGTGGGTCCAACACTCAAAATCACGACTAAATAATAGGGATTTCAGCACAGCAATTGCGTAAAAGATAAAAAGATCGGTGAACATAAATAAATAACCCAAACTGTAACTAAAAATCTGATATGAATATGCTGTCATATGGGGTTCTTCTGATACCATTGATGTGAGCCAACCCATAATTCTTCTATTATAACTGAAATTTGAAATCCAAAAATTCCGGAACTAGATCTGAAATCTGAAAAATAAAGTAAACCATTGATGTGAGCCAACCCATAATTCTGCTATTATAACTGAAATTTGAAATCCAAAAATTCCGGAACTAGATCTGAAATCTGAAAAATAAAGCAAACCAATAATTGGAAATTAAGAAGGCCCCAACTGTAGCAAAAACTTGAATAATTACAAACTAATAGCAAAGAACAAACTAAACTGGATACTGATGTTGAAGAACAAATGTAAATGCTAGCAGGAAGTAGTTTGTAGCTGAGTAACCCAGAAAATAAGTATGTTAAAAAGGAATTCATTTGAGAAGGCATGGATGCCAACTCAGGCCAAATCCACAGCTATATAGATGCTGCTTTTGCCTCAAATAGTCGCTTCCAAAATCCATGCAGTAGCACACTTCACAAAAGGGCTTCTTCAAGTAATGGATGTCTACTTAGGGAAAATCCAAGGCAGTATGGAATTTTCCCTTTCCCAAAATGGTCTCTTTCAGACTGCCTTAATAAAAAGGCGCCACTCCCTCAACCTAGTGTCATTTTATAGTTAGTCATCCCACTTTTTGTAGAAAAGAGGAGCTACAAAGTGTTGCTTCAGACTTCATTGACCTGCTATGTAGAAGATCACCTATGCTACAAAGTGCATTTAAGTGCCCTGCAACTGCTATAGAGATGATTATGCATTCTAGGTTGTCACTGGAGAATGATTGTAACTACACATTATACCACATTCTAAACAATGTTATGAGAGGATGTTTCACATTGCATACTGCAAGTTGCAACTATATTGAATACCACAGTCTAGATAATGTAATGAGTGGATGCATGGGATTGTTACATAGACGGTCTTACATTCATCGATTATATGATTCCATCAAATTATTCGACAACCTCTACAATATCTAGCTTCCCCTGCTATCATTGTTTCTGAGGCCCCTGCATCGACACTATGGCAATTTACCGGTTTGATTTGCTTCGGAGGATTCTCTTCATTTACATCCTCGGTATTAATTTCACATTAGAGTTAAGAAATCCTGTTGTTAAAGCTTTTAACCTGGGTGGTGTGATATTGATGCCTAGTTTGAACCAGGATGGTTTCTGAGAAATGTTGCACAACACGGATGCACAGAGTGACACTAATGATAACTATTCAGAAATCCACACAGTCTCATGTGAAGAGGAACTAAAAGGAAGTGGTTCCTTGGATACCATTTGCCAACTCAATACCACTCTGATTTTGGCAATTGACACTCATCACAGGGGGAGGCAATTTGGAAGTCTTACTTTATGTTTCTGTTAGCTGCCCCATTTCGGGGTGCTTAATATCTATTAATTTCAAGTAAGATGTCCAGAAAGTCTTTTGCCTTGCCATCGCTGTCATTAGTTCTACCCTCTCATATCTATTAATTTCAAGTAAAATGTCCAGAAAGTCTTTTGCCTTGCCACTGCTGTCATCAGTTCTGCCCTCTCTTCTACTCTAGATGTGAGCCTCTACAGATCGATCCAGCAGCCCAAATATAATACCCATATTCTTGGTTATATCGTGGCTCACGCCCTAATGGTCCAAAATTTGCAGAAAAGGAAAGTAGTCAACCAGGTTTGGCTTTCCCCCAATTACCATCAATTTGGTGACCATTTCTTTGAATTCTTCAACGGCCTGAGAGTCCCGTCCGAACATATTTTGAGAAAAAATCAAGTTGCTCGACAGATTCAGACTTGTAAGAAACACAGTGTGCCCAATATTCACCCCCTTCGCCTTTATAGAATCGTCAAAAATGGATTGAATGGTGGAAAAGACCTGATTTCTTCTGAGACAAGGCCTCCAGTCTCAGACAACAAAAGTCATGGAACCAGATTCATAAGGTTAGTCACGAACCGCCATCTTCGAGGAATATTTATTTCACAAAGAAACGATGTGTGGGTCTGAGTGGAGCAGTGTTTAGTCAGATATATCATGCAGTTTATGGAAATCGTGCCAGTGGATTTGCTGGTGTGATTTTACTGCTGGGTTTGCTGCCCAGTGCAGTTTCTCTGGTTGTTATGTTTATAGTTCGTACCATAAAGGAGGCCATAGAAAAAAAATGAGCTGAAGCGATTCTACCATTTTCTCTACAAAGTTTTGGTATTGGCAGGGTTTCTCATGGTTCTCATCGTGGTTGAGAATGGATCAGAGCATTTTTCAGTTACAAGCTACAGAATCGTAGTTGCAATTAATGGTGTTGTGTTATTACGTTCCATGCAGATTTTCTGGAACGAACATGGTATCAAAACATTTATGGATAGTAACAAGCCATAACTATAATTTTAGAAGATAATAAAGGTTCAGGCACACAATGGACATTTCGAGATGATGCCAGAGACAGATTAAAATCTCTTTGAAGGGTTCTCCTTTAAAGGGCTTGAAATGCACTCTATTAAGAAACAATAGACCTTATGAAACATAGAATGAGGGCTTCAATTGAGAAATTGGGTATTGTGTTCTTCTTTCATAATATTTTGTTTATAATGGCTTCGGGTTCTTTTATCCACTATTATTTTTTTATTTTATGGAAGATTATGCTAATAGGCGTCAACCACAAATAAAAACAAGCAAACTGAGGCCTCAGTTGATGATATAAAAAGTATGATCATCAATTTTCTTAATTGACGTGAAAGTTAAAAACTGTGACACAACATGCAACTCAAATTGCGAATGGAATGGGAGTTGGCATTTCTAGGGCCCACTGTGTCCAAATTTTCAAATTTCACAGAGAGAAAAAGAAAGTACAACACACTCAACGATCTATGAGGGTTCCAAACAAAGGCCCCAAAACCCAACGTTTGAAATCTAATCAGTAAAGAATTTAAAACTTTTATAATTGAAGCGACAGTCCTGCAGAAGGAAAAAGCGCATTCAACTCCAAATTCAAAGCCAATCACACTTATTACCTTAATGCTAACAACACTGTTAACTTAGAACAATATTATTATTTATTAATCAATGAGGGCCTCAAGGAGCACTATGTTGAACTACGAAGTAGGGTTTTTGGGACCGTGTTTAAGTCGTAGGCAAGGAAAGTTAGCGTTTTGATTTTTTTGTCTGTCATTTTGTCCCAGCGATATTGTCGGAACATGAAACTATTTATTTTTAATATATATAATTAACCACTTATTGGAAAATACCTTTTTGGGTTTGGAAAATATTATTATTATTTGATGGAAGTGTAAATTTTAATTTTTTATAATTAACTAGGAATGGTTTTTAAGCTTGTTGAATTTATTACATTATCAAATTGTTGATTTTTGAATTGGATTTCTAGAATTTTAATTTAACTAGCTGAGATTCATTTAAACTATGAATCTATCAAGTATGGAAAAAGATCAAATCTCATAAGATATAAAGTAAAAAGAGATTTTATCCTTTCTCTACACTGGATAGATTTTGACGAAATGTTGTGGAAATTTTTAGAAATCCAAGTTATAGTTGTGAAGTTTCGGAATTTTAGGTGCTCAAGGGGGTTGTTGAGAGTGTTGAATCCATTTACAACATTCAAAAAATGATTCAAATACTCCCAATTTCATTATTTTTGGAAACAAAAATAAAATTCATTGAATTCCTACCAGAAAATCATTGTTTGAGTGAAGTTGTCCACTACTTGGACAAGTCCTAAATATAATTATTATTATTTTTATTAGGAATATGGATTTTGTGGTCCATAAAATGTATATATAATCTTTCTGTGATAATCACAACTAAGAATATTTTGTCGACGCGTTTAGAGCCAGCCAGTGTGGTTCTTGTTCTAAACGCTTTGACAAAATATGCTTACATGTGATTATCACAGATTCTATATACATATTATTTTTTTTGTTTTTTTATTTTTGTTTTGGTTTTTTTTAGTTTTATGTAGTTTAACAGAGTCAAAATGTTTTATGGATAATTATAACTATTAATTATTTTTATTTTTATTAAAACCAACTATAATGTCATGAAAATCATTACATAATTCCAGAAACCACTAATTTCCTCCATCACTCAAGTGCTCTCAAGTGCGAAGTCTCATGGCCTCCTGTATGTACAAGGCTAGACATCTCTGGACTGGGTATCGAAAGAAGCTAGATAAGGTTTGGATCCCTCTTGCACTTCGCCACCTATCTTCATCCGACCTTCAACTGCTCTTCGTTCTTCAAGATATCTCGTCTAGGGCTACTTTGGGTAGCCAACACGTTGCCCTCTAATAGACCTATGGGATTCCCCTTGTTTCATTCAGAGTGGGCTCCCACTAGCTTTGGTTTGAGATAGGTCACTGCATCACACACCTCAAATGGAATTTTCAGCTATGTGATTTACAAGAGATCAAGTTGGGGGAGCACATTGTCTTCAAATGTTCCATCTATTAGGAGATAACACTGTTACATATTTATTGGATATATTATTGACTGATAACACTTGCTGTGTGGTTGTTTTGTGATGACTCATATATTTTTCATCAATTTTAAAGTTATGTTTGTTGCCTAGAGTCTGTAGCCCAGGGATTAGGAACTAGGTCTTGCCTAGCTTTCCATTTTAAATCTTAAAAGACAAAAACAATATCATTTTGAAATTCTGTATTTTTAGCATTTGAAGGACAGATCTGTAGGCTTATCATGGATTCCTCCCTTATGTTAGAGGAGAGCTATCCTTATGTGAGAAAATGGGCATTGGTGCAGAGAATGAGTTTCCCCCGGTTTCACTGTTAACTCCATAGCTCTGATAAGTGAGAGTAGAACAGGGCATCTGAGCAGCCTGCAAGCAGTTAAAAGTAGTGGGCACTGAAGATAACTGTTGTGGCTGTGCAGACTGATCTGCAGAAGCTGAAACATCAATAGCTAAGTGTGGTGACAGAGAGAAGGCAAGCCAGTTATTCATATATTTCATTCTCTAGCACAGTTCTGCAGCCTTGTTCTTCAAGTAAGAACACCAAACACAAAATAGTTGTTGAGAGACCACTTCAACAGTTGAGCCCGCACAACCTTAAAAACATGGGAAGAAAAAAAATTCAAAATAAAATCTTCTCCTTGGGCTTTGATGACTGGTTAATCATTTGGAAAATGAGTGGTGAAATCCACTTGGGGTAGAAGGTTCTGAGGCCACTGAATGGCCCTCGTGTGCATAAAAATGGGTAGCAAATATTTAAGCCAACGCCAAGCTCTCACACCAGACTTTGATATAAACAACCCCACTAAATCAAAACCCAAGAAAAACAGCCAAACCCTCAGACCTCAAAAAAAGAATAAAAGAGGTTTTTTTTCTAAAAAAGTGCTCACCCTTCTCATATTGGGATTGGTGTAAACACAGTGAAAGAGCACTGGATATATATATATACGCTGGATAACTTGCTAAGCTTGAGAGTTCAGCTTCAGGTCTATATATCTCTATTCATACTGCACGGTCTTTGTGCCCAGGGCAGAGCATCCATAATAATAAATTTTTCAACTTGCATACCTCTTGCCCCATAAAGACTGTTAAATTTATCGATTGTGAACAGCAAAAGTAGGCACTACTTTTCTTTGCTGGCTTCTGCTACCACTACTACTTGATTACAGGGTTCCAGGTGTGTTTTGGGTGGCAGAATATGAACAGGATGGCAGTGATAGGACCGAAGGCCTTGTCACTTCAAGGTTAGTACTAACTCGGATCTAATTAACTCATCTGTTAACTCAATTCAGACAATTTAAAAATACGATTTCAGGGATTAGGGTAACACTCAAATTTAAATTTAAATTATTCATTGGTGGACTCGGTCAATTGACACCACCTGCTCTGCTCTACTTCTCTGGTAGTTCATCTTAGCATAGATTATAAGAAACATGATATGATATTTACTAATATTTTTGTAAAGAATATATGGGTGGAAATAATTTGGCATCTTTTAGAAGCCTTTCTCTGAATCACTTCACTTGATTGGCTAGTCTAAAAGGGTTTCTAGCATCCAACTTTTTTGTCTATCTCACCATATTGGGTGAAATCGACTAAGCCATAAATACCCTCTCCAATGGGAACATTATTTATTCCAATTTCAAATGAGAATGTATCACTAATCTAAGACATATAAATCTCTAGATTCAGTGCCAACATTTTCCACTTTATCATCCCCTCATTGGAAACAAAAGGCATTTTTACAAACTGATCAAGATCAGTATTTTCAGTAGAAGACCTATCAACATGAAGACTATTATGGTGAATGCAACTATGAAGTGGCAAATACATACAATATGATAAATATTTAGATATATCCTTAGCTCCTTGGCCCACCACCCATATTGCCATCCATGTCCCAATTGGTTATCAAACTAATTGTAATTTTACTCAATAGCTCAAGCATAAACAACATAAGAACCTGGAGCTACAACTGGGGATGATTGTTCCACAGATATGCACTCGCCTCTAACATAAATGAGATGCATTCCATTGTTTGGTAAGATTACCATCAATGCCAAAATCAAAGGCAAAACCAAATGCCAGAGATACAAAGCAACCCATTTCAGTTGATCCAGATGCAATCCAAAAGGAAGCAGAAATAAATGTTCTTCTTGTGCCTTCTTCCCCTAGTGTTTCTCCTGATGCATTGAATCCATTGCTTTCTCCTTCTCCCTTACACCCTTTCTTTCGAAATTCAATTGTCCCAGTCATATCAAGGCTTTGTGCTTTCAATATTTTGAAGCAGCAACATATATAGTAAGTGGAATGGTAGTTTAGTGTTGGAGCTCACTAGCACCATACCTGCGCAATGTGATTTGTTGTCCACAACTAGAGACAATGTTTCATATCCTTATTGGGAAGTCCAACAAAATCAATGTGTGGCTTATTTGAATACAACAGTTGCAAATTATTGATTTTCATACGTTCAAAATATCTTGACAAGTGAGGGTGCAAATGAGATTCTTCCTTTGATTTGTTCTGCTAAACCATCGACTCTCACTAAAGGCTCTAGTCCTATTAAGAGCGTAAAATAGGTTGAACAACAAATTAATGGGAGTAAACTTTTGACTGGTTGCAAAACAGTGGATCTAGTGAAAGAATGTTGCAACACTAATTATCAACTTGCCATCTCAAAAGTTGAAAGAATACTTTATTTTAAGGTGCCTAGGTTATTTATTCCAGATGCTGTGTGAGTGTCACCTGTTAAACAACCTATAGTGAATCATTTTGAGAGTGTTTTAATGTTTCTTTCAATGGATGGCAAGCCATATTACCTTTAAAAAAATCCAAATTAGTTCTGAGAGTTCTTTTCAATTGCAATGTGAATAGAGTATGTTATATATTTTCCATGAACCCTTTAAAGGTGTCAAGAAATTGTATTTTTTCAATATTGACTATTTTAGGCTAAGGCCAACCTAGTCAGCTTTCTTGAATTTTTGGCCATGTTATTAGAACCCCATTGTCGAGGTTCCTAGTGTAGTCAATGTTCTTTATCCACGTTGTGTTCACTCTTTCAAATGAAAGTGAAACCCACACCTAATCCAATATACCATCATTTTGACATGAGTAGTT
Organism: Pinus albicaulis; assembly: GCA_034641835.2. Taxonomy (NCBI): domain Eukaryota; kingdom Viridiplantae; phylum Streptophyta; class Pinopsida; order Pinales; family Pinaceae; genus Pinus; species Pinus albicaulis. Next base: position 221,404,118 of record CM076576.1, read on the forward strand.
GACCCACATGGTAATTTTGACTAATCAATAATCATTAAATTGTGCTTTGTCAATTTTAGATCTTTGGAGATGTTATTAGACCCCATTTTCAAGGTTCTTAGTGTGCTTGATGTTCAAGGTGATCAAAGGTTATAGAGATTTTGCCACTTTTAGTGGTATGTATAAGTAATTGATTGATTTCTAGTAATAAAAGTTTGTTCCAATTATATATTGTGCGAGCTTTTAAAAGCCTGAAAAAATATCTATCACTTTTCGGATAATATCATTGGATTGTTTACATATATAATCACAAAATGGTCTGCATTTGTTGATGCATTGGTGAGAAAACAATCCTCATTCTTTGTATTTCAGGATTGTTCCTGGAATCCCTAGTTATTGGTGAGACACCAATCCTCATTCTCTGCTCAATTTCTGCTACCTTCTTTGCCAGTGCATTCTTCAAGCTAGCAATCTGCAACATCAAAGATCAAGAAACCTTTGACTCTTGAGTGCTCTAGAGGACAGCATTCATTATCAAGATTCTTCAACTACTCATAGGTCCTCAAACAAACAGACCAAAATATCCCTTGTTTTTAGTCCTTTTGATCCATGGAGAACAAATAATACTATCATTCAGAAAGCAACATATTTTTCAAGAATCATTCTAACACAAACCTGTTCTTTCAGCTCCCTAACTTGACCACTTTCCTTGTTGGAACGTGCAACACCAAGTTCAACAGTTGCAACCTTCTTTGCAAATTTTAGAGTGCTGATTGTCTCCCCACGTGCATCTAATTCAGGACTTATGTGCACAAACATTAGAGTTTTTGCCTGTCCACCTTAAGAAAAAAGTCCAACATCATTACCACCCCAGACTAGAGAAAAGTGGTAGTTTCCTTCCATAACTATTCATCAAGGAAAATATTGAATTTGTTACCTAAAGAATCCTGAAGCAGTTGTGTGAGCTTGCTATTTTGGTAAGGAACATGAGAACTCTTTTGTACGAGAGCAGCAATAACGTCTCCTAAAGCTAAAATTGATCTGTTAATATGCCGTGCCTCCTTTAACCTATCTCTGGTGGCCTCGGATTTGTCAACTCTCTCACTTCCAGCAAGGTCAACAAGATGAAGACACCCTCGAAGAATTGTTCCAGAAGTAAGATCTCTGCCCTGAACATGCACTGTCAAAATACTGCAAACAAAACAATGTTTTTATTGTTTGAAGATAGGTTTCAAGAGAGACCAGTATTATTTAAATTCTCCGAAGATTGTGTTTAAAACCTATGCGAACGGCTGCTCCGATCATTCAGAGTAGTTGCTCCCACAAGGTTTTTGTGTCCAAGGTTGATTAACTCCATCACAGCAGATGTAGATGCAACGGGTATTAGATTTTCATCTGGCACATTGAGTCCATTCTGCTGTGAATTGTTGCGGATTTCCAATGTGCTATGAGTCAAGGATTATTTTATTCTGAGAAACTGAAATCCAAAGATTTAAAAACAAGAAAGACAACTCCATATGATCAAGAAGGATGTCTTTTATTGGAACTGTCTGAAACAAGAAGACCTCGAACTTGTTCATTGTATATTTCAATCATTTGAACAACAACCTCATATATAAAGGTATCCTTTCTTTTTTTTGATATCTGTAATACGTCATTCAAGAACCCCAATTGTCCTATATAATCACCTTAGGAGTCAGCAGGAACATCACCAAGTGTTGAGGGGGCTCTGAGACCAACTTTTTGAAAGCAAGACAGGGCATTAATAGGTAAATAAATTCCCTCTTTAAACTTTCCACCAGTTGACCCTTTGGCATTTTAGACTTTCCTTTGGAGCCGAAGCATAAGAACCAACCTCTCAAATCTTCATGTGGCCATTTTTTCTTAATATGCTGCAAGCATTCAAAACCCTTATGTGAAACATTTTCTGCCTGTTGAGGTGCCGAGGCAGTTTCCTTCTCTACGGGATCAAACTTTTGTTAGTATGAGAAAAACTGATCACAGGTTATAAGCTAATCTTTTTTTTCAGTTTTACCCATAATTTTAGAATGAATTAGAAAACACAGCTTCAACAAATTCTGCATAAACTGAAAAAATCGTTCTGTGCAGAATAAGCTCTATAGCATCCTGCAGGTTGATTTTGTGAGATTAATCTGGCACAAACCTCTGGATTCTTGTGCTGCTGAGTTGTCAAATATTTGAAAATAAGTGAAGCGGTCTTGTGCTGCTGAGTTGTCAAATATTTGAAAATAAGTGAAGCGGTCTTGTGCTGCTGAATTGTCAATTTTGTTACATTTCAGGCTGGAGTGATAGAATATTTTTAATGTGTGATAACATATCTTCACCAGCAGGTGTCAAATGTGCCTAGCCCAGGCAGTTAAGTAATCATAGTTGGGAATATCTTGAACAAATGTAAATCTTTTGGCTTGGCAGGGCCTACTTAGTTTTAAGAATAATTGTTGGGAGAAGTCTTGAATGAACAATAGAGTCTCCATCTAAGAAGAAATTTCGAAAGGAAGGCCCAATGATATAGACAATGATAATTTCAAAGCCGAACACAATACCATATACAAAACTAACTAGATATAAAGAGGCAAGGCTTCAACTGTTGCAAGTAAGAAAAATACACATAATCAGAACTCATAGAATGTCTGTGTGAGCATTCGTTATTAGATATACCATATTAGGGCAACGGTTAAATTATAGCCCTCATAATATTGTGTTGTTGAGAAATTTTGAAGATGGAACTAAGATCATTCTAGATTGTAAAGCTTCCAAATGGACCTAACAGCTCGACCATGAAATAAAATCAAAATGGGATCCAAAAAAGCAATCACTCAACAGTAGGCAGCATAACTTCTTTGCAGATCCTTCCCTTTCAATACACTGAATTCGGCAAGTACAATGGAAAATATGACTGAGGATATAATCATAAGCCCCTTTCCTACAATTGACAAGATGACTGATGTCCATATTCAGTTCAGCTCTAGAAGCAAAGATCACCCCAGAAAAATGTGAAGTTAGGACCAGTCTAGACAAGCAAGGCACAAAAATTAGAGCAAAGTATTTCTAGGCAAGAATTTCTTCAGCAGTGAACTCATTACCTTATTAGTTTTGCAAGACAGTGCTTCAAACTGCAATCGACTAACTAGAAGATGGTTGTTATTACCATTGTGTATGTCTTTCCAGAATCTGTTTTCCCATATGCAAAAATGCAAACATTGTAACCATCCAGAACAAATCTGATCAATGGCCTAGTATCCAAAAACACTTCCTGTGCAATTCAACATGAATAATGTTATGATTTAAGAGATTTCACCTTACAATCATGTAAAAGGTTTTCAACACTTTAAAAAGAGAGCCAACCTTGAGTAGCAGATGCTCCAAATACTTTGTTGAATGTAAATGATTTACGTATATCCTTTCCTTGCTTTGCGGGATTTGCAATCATAATTTGACCATCCTCCCCAATATAATCCACTGTACTCTGACAGTTGGATTGGCCAGGCAAGAATGGTCTGACTATGCAATACACCCTTATGCTTCCTAAGAAGAATAAGAAACATAGACTCCGCATAAATTTGTTATCCTATCAAATGGCATCTGTTGTGCTTTCACTACCAGCTTGGTCAAGCAAGTATGCCCTGCCTCAACTTCTAAGTTTATGTTTTATGAGCAGAATAAGATAACACAACACCATGCAAGAAGAGGCCAGAGTAAAATCAGATTACATAATTTGATATTCTCTTCCAGAATTGTTAATTCTCATCTGCCAGGCCCAAGGCAAGGTCGAACACTCAATTCAAACACAGAGCCCACAATCACAGGAAGATGGAGCATAGATAAGTTGTTCATACATCTGAACCTGTATGGAAGCAATCTTACCCAGTTCATTCATCCATCTCCTACTCTATTGAACCAACCTCGTTTCCAACTTCCCAATTAGTGGGAGCACAAGCTTCTTTAAATGCACAGTAAACTGCCCTTTTCTAGCATTTTTTGGCCTTTTATGTTCCTACTACAAGCCGTGGATATGTTCCCTCCACATCGAATTAGCTAAAACTATTCATTCGCACTGTATTTGGAATAAAGATGCAACAGATTTGATAT